>JAMKQA010005967.1:0-12741 GCA_024699735.1 Posidonia australis | reverse complement strand
TCATATTTAATTCACAAAACCCTAAATTAAAACCATTAAAATTAAAAATCCCAAAACAAAATAAAATAAGAAAACCTAAAATAATTAATTAAAACCAATTAATTAAACCTTAATCACAAATTTAATTAAAATCATAAAACATAAATAAAAAACCTAAATTAAGATTCAAAACCCTAATTTAAAACTTAAAATCAAAACCCTAAAAAATTTCTAAAAAAAAATCATAAAACAAAAAAACCTAAGCTAATTAAAACCCTAATTAAGCCTTAAATCACAAAATTAAAAAATTAAATTAAACCCATAAAGCCCAATTAAAATCCTAAAATTAAAACCCTAAAAAGTCCTAAAAAAATCCAAAATAAAAACCAAAACAAAAATCAAAATAAAAATCCAAAACCCTAAGCCCATTAAGGCCAACACTATTTCGTTTAAGAATTCAATTTCAAACTTTAGAAATGTCAAAAATAATTCCGACGACCCTATTTTTCCGGCGAGCAATTCTGAGAACTCCAGAACATATCACAGCCTCCGTGATCTTTGGCCAACCTCCTCCAGCTCATGCCTGATCCAACGATGTTGGTTGGCTGAAGGGAGGAGGATCAACGGTAGAGGAAAGCCTCGCCGGAGTATAAAAAGGGTTGGCCGTCGGCAAAGAAAAAGAAGGATTTCAGACCTTCAGAGTTTGATTCATCCCATTCAAGAAATCCAGAATTTTTCTCCCTTAACCACCAACTCGCGAAGCCATCCAGTCCCAAGTCCTCAAGCCCACAGCAGCCTCTTCTCCCCAATCATGAGCGTCGCTGGAGGAGTCCTTCCCGTTGACCTACCGCCGGAGCTTGTGGGAACAACCATTCAGGTACTTTTCTTCCCTCCCTCTACAATCCAGAGCATGCCCCCTTAGATCTTTTAGGTTTCTGGGTAGTGCCACGACAGAGTCAAGCACCCTGCACGTCGCTGGACCCCTTTCCAGTGGTTGGTTCACCACCACCAACGGACGGAGGGAGGTCCCCAGGGCTCCTTGCTTCCTCTCCTCCTCTCTCTTCCTCTCCTCTCCTCATCCTCTGTACCCCCTTCCCAAGAGAAGCCTCCGCCACCACACTCCACGCCGACGATCCAGGAACCTCCGTGCATCCTCAACGAGCCCACTAGGTCGCTCCACCGTTGCCAAAGCCTCCGCGGCAACCCAACCACCTCCACCGTCCCCGTCGCCGGAGACGGAGATGGGCGGAGGCCTCCAGACCTCCTCGGGCCTCACTGAGCGTCTTCCCAGCCTCGCCATGTCTCTGTGGTGCTTCCCCTGCCTGGCACGCAACCCTCCGACCGCCGGACCGCCTCCAGGAGCACGCTGGAGAGATCGCCGGTGGCGAGATGCCAGCGATCCTCCGGTGATCTTCGAATGAGTCTTTTAGGGCCTAATTTCTTTAGTTTTGGATTATTACTTTTAAGTCATTATTTCATTACATTTAGGTCCTTTTTTATTGCATATGGGTCCAGAAATTTCATTTCAATCCCTGTAGTTTTAAAATACTTTTTATTTCTTTATTTTTCTCTGTGAATTTTGCATATGACCTCCTGAATAGTTCATCTTTTAATTCTTAACATATTAATGCATGTTTTTATCACATCTGGGTCCCTGGTACATAGTTTCTTTACATTTAGGTCCAGAACATTTACGTTTAGCCCCTGAATGTTTCTAAAATAAGTTTTCTCAGTGAAATTGACATTATGATCCCTAAAATATTTTAAAATCACACTGACTGTCATTAAAGTAGATTTTTCTTTACAGTTTAGTCCTAGCCTTTTGCATTAAGCCCTTAGAACTTTAAACAATGAGTTTTCTTTGTATATTTTGCATCCTAGACCTCAGGAAACTTCATAATTGCACTGACCAGCATAAAATCCCAACTCTTGTCACATTCTGGTTTATAAATTTTGCATAAAAGTCCCTAGATTCACATCAAATCATTTCTGAACATAAAATTTACATTTTGACCCTTAGATTAATTCCAAACCTATCATTTAGGGTTTTAAATATTTTCTTGCATGTTTTTGGGACATATTTCACTCATTTCACCTCATATTCTGCATTTAATCATTGATTCCAATTAAAAAGCATGTTTTCATTGAGATTTGATCCTTAGCTTTACATTTTGGCTGCATTTGCACTCAAGTGTGAATTTTGCACTTTAGACCCTGAATTTTCAGGAAATTATCCAAGTGCAAATTTTACATCCCTGTGCCACATTGACATTGGACCTATCATTTGCATGTTAGGATAGATGTCATGAGCATATTTTTCATCCAGTTTCTCAATCTTTTCTGTGAATTTTGCATTTTGGCCCCTATATTTGTCCCTTATTGTGCTTACACCTTTTTATTGATTTTCTCTTCCTTGCTTCTTGCAAATAACATCTTCTAGACATTTGGCACAAATTTTGAGACAACTTAAGCCATGCATCACTTTCATGTAGGCATTTATCATCTGGCTAGGGAAATGACCAAATTGCCCCTATGCCTCCAATTCATGAGCGTGCATCTCAGTCTTTGCACTCAGTCTTGCATAGTCCATGTCTAAGTCATTCTTTAGAGTTTTTACACATTTAGGCACTTATCCATGCATTTCATATCCTTTTTCCTCACATTTGCATTTAGCGAGCCGACATCTCATGCCTTTCCCTCGTGGATTTCTTTCTTCACTTTGTCTTCAGAGTTTCTTATCTGATATCTGATTTGATTTACTTTAACCCTACATTTCAGATTTTTGATTTGATTTGGATTTCTTCACCCAAGGGTGTACATTAACAGGCTTGAAGGTCGACATTTGTCCCTACCACGGATTATTTTTCTTCTTTTTGATTTTCATGACTTTTTCATGATTCTAAGTATTCGGGTTTACTTGGCTTGTCATCTTTTTGATGTCATTATGTTTTTCAGAAGCGTTCTTTAACAAACCCTCGTCATTTCATGTGATTTTTTACGATTTTGTCAATTCATGTGGATTTCTTCCCAGTTTTCTCACACTGTCTTGCATATCCATCCAGTCTTGTCATGGCATACATATTAGCATGATAGAGCATGATCCAGGTTTAGCAAACATCTATCTAGCATTTAGCAAGCAATTAGACTAGAAAGACTGAGTTTCTCGGGCGTATGAGGGTGCCTAACACCTTCCTCATGCGTAATAGGAATCCTTACCCATCCTCTGGTTAACAGACATCCAGCCTTCACATCTGCACCTTAGGCATTCATCTTTTTTGTGGTTTTGCTCGTCTTTCCTATAAATGACTAGGTGGCGACTCCTCTTTTCTTTTTCTTTTATCTTTCCTTGTGCCTTCACCAACTTGGCATGGTTGTGATCTCCTTCCCTCTAGCGACTCCACGTCAGGACCCTCAGGTCGACATGGTCATAGAACTGTTGACTCTGCAGGGGAAAACCAGATTTCGACTTTCAGGTTAGTCTTTCTTGCTTACTTTGGCTTTGCATGTTGTTTGATTGCTTTGTTGATGATTGTTTGCTTACTTAGCATGCTTTTTGCACTTTGTTTTACACATTTACTCTGTCACTGCACACACCTGCTATATATCTTGCATTTTGATGTGATGGGTGTTTTTCTTTTCACAATCATGATGCCACGACACTTGCACATGCCATGATCATGCCTTTTATTTGTTGTTTGCTTGCTTGCTTGTGTATTTTCTTCCCTTTTTCTCACTTGACATGCCTAGGAGAGTAAAGACATGTTTGTTTCCCCCTTCTGGTTAAAATAAAACACACAAACTCAGAGAACAATTAATAAGGCAAAACTAGAGACCAAATCAAACTCCCCTGGTTAATAAAATGCAAGTAAAAAATACAAAAGCATATTGCATGATTGATCATATAGGGCATGCATTCTTCTCCCCTGAGTCCACCTATAGTCATCAAAGGGCAATTCTGGAAATCTGTTCATAGCTTCGGCGTAGAACGTGCTGCTAGTTTGTCCCCCTTGTCCGGGGTCGTGTCGGTGTTAGTAGAGGGTACAGCTCCATGCTACTGTAGGAGACGAGACCACCAACGCACCACCCGTTCACCGCCTGCGTTTTGGCCAGGATTTAGAGTGGGGACCTTTACTTTCTAGCCTGAATCAGAGACCTATTTACTCGTGTGTGATCCTGGAGTAGACGACCTCCTAGGAAACACTTAGTTGGTGAGAGAGAGCATGTTAGTTGCATTCATATGCATGTGTGCCATTCATGCCACCCTAATAACATTGCATCAGTGTCTTGTTTTACTCACATCAGGTTTCCCTGAATCCTGTTGTTCTTTTTACAGGTTGTTGTGCGAGTTCCTATGCCGGAGCTCGAGAGTCCTCGTTCTCTGTTTCCCCTTTAGTGACAGATCATAATCATCCTTTCCTGAGCTACCCGTCGCCTTTGACGATAGCTCGTCCTAGGGTCCTTCCTTTGTTTTGTCACGGCAGTCCGATTCTCACTCGTTCTCGTTCTGCCATGGCCCAACACTTTAGTGAGCTCTTGACTTCTACTGCTTCAGAGGTGACTGCCTCCTCAATCCCTCCTTTGATAGTGACCTCTTTCGCCTCTATCACTTTTCCTGACAACCATTTCCTGATGATTGGGAATCCCTCGGGCACCAGAAACTGGCAAGCTCACACCACTGTGGAGCCAGTCATCGAGGCCGTCGTTGTGACGACCGCGCGCATTCCGGAGACTCCACCCCTGACTTATCCTTTGGCTGGATCTATCACTTTTGACACCCAACCGTCTACGATGACACCTTTGATAGGATCTTTTTCTACTGGACAGCCTGGAGTTCAGCCTCCTCTTGGATCTCTCGTGCCTTTGACCTCGACCTCCGGTGCTGCCACCGAGGGGTCCCCTATCCTCCATACCCCACAGTTTCTTAAGCTTGCTCAAAAGCTTCTAGGCATGGGCTTCTGCATCGTTCCAGCTCCTATTGCTCCTCCTCCAGGTCCAGAGGTCCCTTTATCGCCTCCCCTTGCATGTCATGATGCACCCACTGCACTGCCTCCTCAACCATTGCCCCAACTCCTCACAGCCTCGGTGATGGCAAAACTGGCTTCGCCTGCAGCATTGCCACTAGTCACTGCACATCATACCTCCTATGCACCTGGTGGTCAGCCTCTAGGCATGGCAGGGGCGCCACATCCTCAAGCTTTATTCCCTGAATCTATCCTTGGACCGCAGCGGCACCCCGCTCCCACTACACCTCACGTAGTTCATCATACATCTCCCTCTCTTTCCTTGCATCAAAATCAGGTTTCTGCATATACTCCACAGCACTTTACACCTACGAACGGATATGTTGGCCATTGCACACTGACACCAACAGACGCGGTGGTGGATCCAGAGGAAGACCTCGGTGCGACCCATACGGCATACGCAGGACCCATCCCAGCTGCACCACTCTCAATGGCAGCAACTTCGGGCGCCCTCCATGCTAGGGTGGACGATCTTGAAAGGGCACTTCGACAAGTGCAGGAAGTAGACTGCCAGTCTTACGAATTCTGGGACCTCTACTACTTCTCCCACCGAACTTCTATGTCAAGCATTTTGAGAAATACGATGGTGAGGGCTGCCCTATTTCACATCTGAGGGCGTACTGTAGAGATCTCGCACAGCTTCAGGCTGACGAGAAGTAATTAATCTGGCTCTTCCAGAAAAGTCTGACCGGCCCTGCGCTGAAGTGGTTCACATCCCTAGACATGGCACGGATCAAGACTTGGAACGACCTCAGCCATGCGCTCCTGGATCAGTACTCCTTCAATTTCGACTTGGTCCCTAAATGCGAGGACCTTGTCGCCATCAAGTAGAAGCCCCAAGAACCATTTGGGGAGTATGTCGGACGTTGGCGCGCTCTTGCCTCACAAGTTCGAGATAGACCCTCAGACGAGGAGTCTATCGAGATGGTTATCTGTGGAGCGCAACCAGTTATCGAGGCTCCGCTAAGCATACAACCTGTCACCACATTTGCATCGCTAATCCGAGTTGGCGCTCGTGTGAAAAGCTCGCTACGTAGTGGCAGTTTCCCCGCACTTATCGTATTCGCCAAGCAGGCTACATCACCCAATTCCGCCTCAGGAACAAGTAGTAGCAACTACAACCACAACGACGTGAGCAACAACTCCAACAAAAAGAGAGGCCTTCCCCAAAACGCCGTCGCATACATCGAGTCACCAACAGTGCCTGTGAATACGAGACATCCAGCTCGGCAGCAGTCAGTTTGTGCACCCATGCGTAGAGCATCACACACTTCCCACATCACCACCACCATCAAGCCGATGCATCACATCGCGTCAGCTCGACAAGGACAACAACCTAAGCAGAAACAAGGCCGTCGTACTGAAAGTGACTACACTCCACTGGGCAGGCCGCTGAGCGCTGTTTTTCCTCAGGTTGTGTCGCTTCTGAGACTCCCCGATCTACGTCCCCTACCAGTTTCACCTCCTCTGTGGTATGACGCTAGCGTATATTGTGATTATCATCGAGCCCCGAGGCACTCGACTGATGGTTGTCACACTCTGCGGGATGTCATTCAAACTTTAATTGACAATGGGACCATTGTCGTTGGCACGTAGGGAATAGTACCCACACTTATATCTACACCCTCACCAACATCTAGCTCTTCATGCACTGCACCACACACCACTGTCGAGCCGACACGTCACACTGTGTCAGCTCAACAAGGGCAGCAACAACGGCAAAGGCGACCTCGCCGTAAGGAAGGCGACTTCACCCCACTCGGTGAGTCATTGAGCGATATCCTTCCTAAAGTTGCACCACTCCTGCAGCTACCGGAGATCCATCCACCACCGGACCCGCTTCTTAAGTGGTATAAAGTGGATCTATTCTGTAATTTCCATCGCACTCGTGGACATTCGACAAACAGCTGCTGTGCTCTCCAGAATGTTGTCTAGTACTTGATTGACGATGGAGACATTGTCATCAGCTCATAGGAGGCAGCTTACACAGGCACTTGCACCCACACCTGCATACGCACGTGCACACCCTAGAATAGCCGACCCCACCTTGTCTGAGCCGACAAGCTCTGAGGATGCTGGAACTTCAGGGGTTCATCCTCTCTCCCTTAGTTCTTTCCAAGAGAATCCATCGGGTCTCATCAGCTTTGTTCGTCGTCCTGCTTCTTCCCTAGTTCTATCCGACAGCACTCGTGTGTGCTACTCTTGTTCTTTGTTTTGCCATAGGAGGCCTAGCCAGAGTTAGCCAGTTTGTCGTGAACCCATCTGATCCAGCATGTATAAATACCCTGGATCTAGTGGGGAACAGCCATCACGGCTAAAAGCTATTGTCTCAGCCCTGTCCCACCAGGCTGTCCACTTTGACCCCAAGCCTTTCGATGTTCTATCCTAGGTTAATCGGTTTGAGCCGGTTAACTTCATCTTTGAATTTGAGCGTGGCAGCTACCCACCTGTTCATAGAAATCCTCCCAGGATGATCGAGAATATATGTCACTATTAGGAATATGAGAAAGGGACACCTCTCTGGGAGTACGGTCAGGGGGATCGCCAAGCCGTTGTTGCGGAGGAGAGGAGAATGCGAGAAAGACTTAGTTACCAACAGCTGCAACATTCTCGGCGCTTGCTGCAATCGAGGTAGAAGTCCCCTCCTGCCTTCACTCACTTTGCTAGTGCAGGGATTCTCGGTCCAGGTCAAGGTCCGGACACAGCAGTGCTACAGCAAGATACACCGTCAACTACAGTTGAGCGAGTAGACAGTGAGGATTACTGTTCTGAGGAGAATGCCACGACAGTTTCAATTCTCGCCACAGCAGTTATGATTCCTATTACAGCGGTTTCAGCCTCAACTACAGCTATTTCAACTTCAATCACAACATTTTCAATCCCAACCAGAGTAGATACAGTTCCGACCACAGTAACTCCAGTTTCAATTGTAGCAGTTTCAGCTCTGACCACAGTAGTCCCAGTTCCAACTGCCACACCGGGAACAGCATCAGTCAATCATAACAGTTTCAATTACAACAACAGTCCCCGTGGCAACCCCAACAGCTATGTCAGTCCCCATTACAATCACAGCCTTAGAAACAACAATTTCAGCTTCATCTACAATGCTAGTCGCATCTTCTATCACAGTGCCTGCTCAAATTTAGTTGTCGGTTGGGAGTACTGACCCTTGCATGAGCAATGACCAAGAGTCTGCGTAACACACGGATCTTGCCTCTGATAATGACAAAAGGAGCGGTCGTAGAGACACAGATCGACGAGATGCTCCTAGACATGGAAGTTCTGATCCAAGAACAGCTCGTCGTGCTGGTAGAAGACACCATGGAAGAAATGAGGCATTGGAAAGGTAAAATAGCAACGGTTGAAGCAGCCACTCCCTCATCATGGGAAACTCAAGTCCATTCCACTGGCATGGCTTTGATGGACCAAATGGAGCAATCATTCTTGCCTTGCAAAGCTTTTTTACCACATTTCCACCTGCATCATTCTTTCTATTCAGGCATTTTGCACCATCCTACGTTCATGTTTGTTTCCTCTACACTTGTTATGCACGCATTGCATCTTAACACAAAAGCATCAAAAAGAAAAATTCATGCACGCACGCATTAATGGCATATGCATGGGCATTTAGCTCGATGATGAAAATTGGATAAGCTTTCCTGTTAGGAAAAGGGATCCATTCCCCCTCAGCCAATACTACATGGACATCCCAGCAAGTGAGGGAGCCACCATTCATCGAGAACAAGGCGACAAATCTAAATGCCCCGAGGGACCTACACCTCAAGAGGGAGATAAAATGTTAGGATGTGAGCGAGTGTGCCAGCAAAAGAAAAATGATAACGTCATAGATAAGGGCATTAAAAGAAATGAGAAGATAGAAGGTGCAGACAGAAGTTGGCCCTAAAAGAAAAAGGTGAGTGGAAAAACTCTGTCCCTATCACCTACCTTGGAGAGGAGTCGAAGCATGTACCTAAAAAGGGTCTCGACTGCCCAAGGGATTAGCCACCCCTCAATCATTATCAAAGCAGCCTCAGCAACTGCCTAGGTACCCATTACCTCCAAGCACGGGGCAGAGTGAATCCACAAGCCTATGAGGGAGTAAAAGAAAAAGGATCACTGAAAAAAGTAGGTGTAGGGCCTTAGGGAGTTTGGTACGAAGCCTGTTCTACCACACAACCCAACTAAACTACCACCTCACCCTTTCTAGAGCGCCACCCATAATCCAGGATGTCTAGGTAGTGTCGGGTGAGATGGAAATTCCCTCCTTCCTAACAATAGGCATTAGAAGCTTTCCAAAAGTTGAGGGCAAACAAAATGGCAAGACAGTAAAAATGGCATCATTTATGCATAACTCATGACCATTCATCTCATATGCTTTGCAAGACACTGCCTCATTCTTGAACCAGGGGCATGCTAGCTGCGTTTTGGTTGAGAATTTAGCAAAGGACGCTCAAACCGGGGGCATGTCATTGGCCTTATGAAGACCCTTTCGCTCCAAACTAGGGGCATGTCAGCTGCCTTTTGGTAAGGCACAGGTGAATCTGTTGCAACACACTCTCAACCAGCGGCATGTCAGCTGCCTTTTGGTAAGGCACGGGTGAACCTGCTGCAACACACTCTCAACCAGGGGCATGTCAGTTGCCCTTTGGTAAGGCACGCGCGAATCTGCTGCAACACACTCTCGACCAGGGGCATGTCGGCTGCTCCAATGGTTAAAAACCCCATAATCCACCCAAAAGCATGCCAGTTACCTCGTGTGTGGATGCATCGAGCCGAAACATTTGCCACATACATGTCCATGGCCATACTGATCCAAGCTTTTATTATCAAATCAGAGGGTGCGACTGCTATCTTTCTAACGAGGATGAGCAATTTTCAAAGAGATCAAATGAGCATGCCTCTCTACAAACATTCCTACAAGTAATCCATCCATCAAATAGCACAGCAACAGGCACAGGATTCCAGAGGGTGAAGCTGAGAAAACCTAGTCGATTTGTGGAATCGCTTTAAGCCATATACCGTTTCCCAAAGTTAGAGGTTCTAAAAGATCCAGAGATGACACAGACTCCTGGCTTTCGTGCTCTGCCATTTGGTTCATTGCATGTTGAAACTGTCTAATCATCAGAGTCCTTTTGCCAACTTATTCAGATACTTGTGATTGAAGTGGAAATTGCTGCCGCAACAACGAGCACTTAACCGGTCCAAACCGCTGCCATTTTCTGCCTGTCGACTTGGCGCTGGGGACTGCCCAGCTAACAGTCGAGAATATCGTTTTTGGTGCCTAGACTTGGACAAATGAATTAGCATTGGCTTTTGTACCAGGTAAGGCGCAATCTGATGATCCCCCGTTTCGATCTTCCTCCACTCGGACGAAGTTGTAACGACTCTCCGCTCTAGGCATGCGGAATCCAATCTATCCTTGTCGGACTTGTTCCATGACGGACAAGTCCCACATATTTCCAGCTTTGTCTAGGCCTCGGGAAGGCACCAACTCGCGAAGTCATCCAGTCCCAAGTCCTCAAACCCACAGTAGCCTCTTCTCCCCAATCAAGAGCGTCGCCGGAGGAGTCCTACCGCCGGAGCTTGTGGGAACAACCATTCAGGTACTTTTCTTCCCTCCCTCTTAAATCCAAAGCATGCCCCCTTAGATCTTTTATGTTTCTGGGCAGTGCCACGACAAAGTCAAGCACCCTGCACATTGTCGGACCCCTTTCCGGTGGTGGGTTCACCACCATCGGCGGACGGAGGGAGGTCCCCAGGGCTCCTTGATTCCTCTCCTCCTCTCCTCCTCCTCTGTACCCCCTTCCCAGGAGAAGCCTCCACGGCCCGCACCGCGACTGACGCCACTGCCGCTGCCACATGCAGTTGAGGACACCCCCGCGTGCACGAGTCCACCACACTTCGCGCCGACGATCCAGGAACCTCCACGCATCCTCAACGAGCCCACTGAGCCGCTCCACCGCTACCAAAGCCTCCGCGGCGACTCAACCACCTCCACCGTCCCCGTCGCCGGAGACGGAGGTGGGAGGAGGCCTCCAAACCTCCTCGAGCCTCACCGAGCGTCTTCCCAGCCTCGCCATGTCTCCGTGGTGCTTCCCCTGCCTGGCGTGCAACCCTCCGACTGCCAGACCGCCTCCAGGAGCTCGCCGGAGAGATCGCCGGCGGCAGGATGCCAGCGATCCTTCGGTGATTTTGAATGGGTCTTTTAGGGCCTAATTTCTTTAGTTTTGGATTATTACTTTTAAGTCCTTATTTCATTACATTTAGGTCCTTTTTTATTGCATATGGGTCCAGAAATTTTCATTTCAATCCCTATAGTTTTAAAATACTTTTTATTTTTTTATTTTTCTTGTGAATTTTGCATATGACCCCCTTGAATAGTTCATCTTTTAATTCTTAACATATTAATAAATGTTTTTATCACATCTGGGTCCCTAGTACATAGTTTCTTTACATTTAGGTCCAGAACATTTACGTTTAGCCCCAGAATGTTTCTGAAATAAGTTTTCTTAGTGAAATTGACATTCTGAGCCATAAAATATTTAAAAATCACACTGACTGGTATTAAAGTAGATTTTTCTTTACAGTTTGGTCCTGGCCTTTTGCATTAAGTTCCTAAAACTTTAAACAATGAGTTTTCTTTGTGTATTTTGCATCCTAGACCTCAGGAAACTTCATAATTGCACTGACCAACATAAAATTCCATCTTTTATCACATTCAGGTCTAGAAATTTTGCATAAAAGTCTCTGGATTCACATCAAATCATTTCTAAGCATAAAATTTACATTTTGACCCTTAGATTAATTCCAAATCCATCATTTAGGGTTTTAAATGTTTTCGGGACATATTTCACTCATTTCACCTCATATTCTTCATTTAATCATTGATTCCATTTAAAAAGCATGTTTTCACTGAGATTTGATTCTTAGCTTTACATTTTGGCTGCATTTGCACTCATGTGTGAATTTTGCACTTTAGACCTTGAATTTTCAGGAAATTATCCAAGTACAAATTTTTCATCCCTGTGCCATATTGACATTGAACCCATCATTTGCATGTTAGGATAGATGTCATGAGCATATTTTTCATCCAATTTCTCAGTTTTTTATGTGAATTTTGCATTTTGGCCCCTATGTTTGTTCCTTATTGCGCCTACAACTTTTTATTGATTTTCTCTTCCTTGCTTCTTGCAAATAACATCTTCTAGACATTTGGCACACATTTTGACACAACTTAGGCCATGCATCACTTTCATGTAGGCATTTATCATCTGGCTAGGGAAATGACCAAATTGCCCCTATGCCTCCAATTCATGAGCGTGCATCTCAGTCTTTGCACTCAGTCTTGAATAGTCCATGTCTTAGTCATTCTTTAGAGTTTTTACACATTTAGGCACTTATCCATGTATTTCATATCCTTTTTTCTCACATTTGCATTTAGCGAACCGACATCTCATGCCTTTCCCTCGTGGATTTCTTTCTTCACTTTGTCTTCAGAGTTTCTTATCCGATATCCGATTTGATTTACTTTAACCCTACATTTCAGATTTTTGATTTGATTTGGATTTCATTGCCCAAGAGCATACATTAACAGGCCTAAAGGCCAACATTTGTCCCTACCACGGATTATTTTTCCCCTTTTTGATTTTCATGACTTTTTCATGATTCCGAGGACTCGGGTTGACTTGGCTTGTCATCTTTTTGATATCATTATGTTTTTCAGAAGCGTTCTTTAACAAAA
>JAMKQA010005966.1:0-13404 GCA_024699735.1 Posidonia australis | reverse complement strand
TTGCATTTTAGATTGCATTTAGGCATGTAGAAAGCAAGGATGATAAATCGCTCCAGATATTAGATCTTTGATCTTATATGCAATATTATTGCATTAACTCTTGGCCCGGCACACGAGCGATATTTCTGAGCATTAGGACATACCCCTACACATCATGCACCCATACTTTAGACACCACACGCATTTGCATAGCATGGCATATCGCCCACAGGCGTACAGCAAAAGGCTGAAATTTCATAAGCAAAAGAGAAATCATTAGAAGACTGATTTATCGGGCGTGCGAGGGTGCCTAACACCTTCCTCGTACATAACAGGGATCCTTACCCGCATTTCTGGTTTGCGCAGCCCCTTTTTTATTTGTTTTGCATGATTTTCATGTTTTATGGCTTTCCTTGCCTTCCATTTGAATAGACTAGGTGGCGACTCCTGCATTTTTCGCATTTTTTTTTTCTCCTTTTGTTTTTGCCGTGGCTTTGCTGCTTTTGGCACACATAATATTATTTATTTGTGGCCACCCCCAACAGCATGGTTACAACACCCATTCCTTTTTGTTGACTACCCCATCATAGTATAGGTGCCACTGCTTCCCAGCTCCAAGTTCTTCTGACTCTGAGTCGTCTATGGCGAACAATATGTCATCATTTGGGAACTGAGCCTCCAAGGGCTGATAATCTGGCAAGAGTAATTCTTCGAACTGGCTTGCTATAGCCTGTCATTTTATGGATTTCTGCATGACGAAGGTGATATCATAATGAGGCAACAACACCTTCCATTTGATACACTTGCCCACCAATGCCGGCGTCTAAAATCGGTACTTCATCAGATCATGGCGGCACAAAAGCAAGACAGAATATGCCATCATGTAGTGCCTTAAGCACTATATGGTCCAAACCAAGGTAAGGCATAATTTCTCAATAGTGGTGTACTTGGCTTGACAATAATTGAACTTCTTACTCAGATAATAGATTACTTGCTCCATACGGCCTGATTCATCATGGTGGCCTATGACTGCACCTATGGAGTACTATGTCATTGACAGATACAGGAGCAACGGTCACCCTAGTATTGGTGGAACCAAAATCGAAGGTTTGCTAGAAGTTGCTTGATATTGTCAAAAGCTACTTGGCACTCCTTGCTCTAGTCGATCTAGGTGTTTTTCCTCAAGAGCTTGAAAATTGGTTCATAGATTGGTGTAAGCTGGGCAATGAATCGACTGATGTATTGGAGTCACGCTAGTAGCCCTCGAACCTCTTTTCCTATTGTGGGGGGAGGCATGTCAATAATTGCTTTTACTTTGTTCGGATCCACCTCGATTCTCCTCTAGCTAATAATATATCCGAGGAGCTTTCCTAATGATACCCCGAATGCACATTTACTTGGGTTACGTCAGAGTTTGTACTTTCGTAGATAGTCAAACAACTTCCTTAGGCAGGTCAAATGGTCTTCGGGTTCTCTTGATTTACTGATCATATCGTCCACGTTTACCTCAACTTCTCAGTGCATGAGGTCATGAAAGAATGTTGTCATTGCCTGCTAATATGTGCCACCTGCATTCTTTAACTCAAATGGCATCACCTTGTAGCAGAAGACTCCATAGGGAGTGATGAATGATGTTTTCTCCATAATCTCTTCTGTCGTTCTGATTTGGTTATAGCATGAGAAACTGTCCATGAAAGATAGCATCTTGTGCCCTATGCTATTGTCCACCAGGATGTCGATGTAAGGTAGTGGGAAATCATCCTTTAGACTCACTTTGTTGAGATCTCTATAATCTATGCACATGCAGACCCATCCGTCCTTTGTCACTAGCACAACATTAGCAAGCCATTTAGGGAAGTCAACTTTATGCTACTTCATGATCTCCTCCTTGAGCTTGACCAACCTCTGTGGTCGCCATCTTCTGAGTGTTTTTTTAACTGGCTTGACATTAGGCTTGAGAGGCAAAGTGTGCACGATTATCTCAACATCAAGGCCGACTATGTCATCGTAGCTCTAGGCGAAGACATCTATGTATTCCTTGAGGAGAGCGATGAACTATGCTTTTGCCTGTGGTGTCAATCAAGTGTTAATGCACGCTTCCTTGACATCTTCTGCTATGCCAATGTTCACCAACTCTGTCTCTTCTTCAGCATAGAGGTTTGGGCCCTCAAGATCAATATCATAGGGCTAGAATTCTAGTGGCACTTCCTCATTTTCCACTGTGCTTGAATCATCCTCCTCCTCATAGGCTATGAGTTTGGATAGGATCTGTCACTCAAATGTGGGATCTAAAATGTCAAAAGAGAAAATATGCTCTAACTCCGAGCCTTGACGATGCTTGAGGAGGGTTATGCTGACCCATGTGTTCATCTAGTTACAATCGGTAGCTTGCGCACTGGCTTTCTTCAAGCGTGCTGATGGATTGGACTATTTTGTTTCCTCTATTGCCAAATTCTTATTGATTAGTGCTTGATTTTCTAATTTTTTTATGGTTGTCTTGTGAAAAAGCCTTATTGGGCTGGTGTTACTGTACTAATTGTTCTGACGGGCCCTACCGAGGCTCTCCGTTGAGCCTAAATCAGAGTTTTTTTTGACCCCCACTTTGCTTAAGGTGAGGCCTGGTTGAAGATACCACCTAGATGCACCTCTCGGCTGTTGGGAGATTAAATCCCTTGGTCTAGTAAAGGTTGATTCTCTTTCCTCTAGGACCATAATTGTTCATTGGCCCTGAGACTCCTATGGTGTGAGTGTTGTACCCTACTCTGTGATTGCTGCCTTGCCTTTCCGAACCCTATCTTGTTTTGATGCGTCTTCTGCTAACACAGCAAGCTGCTCTTGAAAAAAAATCTCCAAGTCTTGGAGCATTGTGTCTACCTGGGCCACCACGACTACTCCATCCTCTTCATCATAGGCGAGGTCAACGTAGTAGGCTTGTGTAGGCTCACAAATCCTATAGCTCCCAATGTCTACATTCAACGCGACGCTTCTGGCTGTGAGATAGATTGGGATAGGCAATGATGCTGGAAGGACTATTGCATTGTCTAAGAGGTGTGCCAGTGTGGTTACTGCACCTAGCTATTGGATTGACTACTGGTTATGCCTTCTGCTAGCGTAAGCGATGGATCTGTGGGTGATTTTGTGGGGTGTGACATCTATGGTGGACTAATGGATGTGGAAGGTGGAGGTATTGCCATTGCTATTGCTGGATTCTACAATGAAGCGGGTGAAGCGATTGGCATGGTGGAACTTGCTAATTAATCCACCCTCAAGCCGAATTGCTGTGAGGGAATTGTTGATGATGCGGGTAGATCGATGGACTGCCCTATTGGGATCTATGGTTGTGTTGTAGCTGTGGTGGTGGCTGATGCAAAGATCAAAGGGACTACACAAGGATCTGACATCATTATTGCACCGACTGTATGTGTTGCTATGACGGGAGAGGGTAGTGCTAGAAGTACTAACCTAGGTAGTGCTGGCCACTGTTGCTGCCTACTGCTGCTCAACTCCCTACTATCTGAATATGAGGGGCTCTCATTTGAATAATAGTCTTCTATGCAAACCCACTCATCTAATTATGGTTCGACTTCTTGCTACTGTGTTATTTCTAGCGAGATGGTGCTATGATTGGGGTCAAGGATTCCTACACTAACGAAGTTAGACAAATCAGAAGCAATGGGGAGCTTCCTCGTCTTCAGCGGTTGGTTGGCTTCCTACTACTTGAAACCAAGACCTTCGCGATCCCTACGCTTTGTAGCAATGACTAGTTCGTCGATCCCCTATCCATTCTGCTCGAGTGGCATCTCTTTCTCATATCCCTACTTGTGGCACAGATTCTCAACCATCAAGAAGGAATTGCCATGAACAAGTGGGCGGCAACTACACTCAAAGCCGGGGATGAAGTTAACTAGCTCAAATTGATTACCACGAAATAGCACATTAGAAGGCTTGTGTTCAAACTAGACAGTCTGCAAGGCAACGGAAGATACAGAATCAACCCTTTCCTTCTCAAAGTTTTCATCCATGACGGTAACAACGCTATTGTCCCAATTGAACTTAATCATGTGGTGGAGGGTCGAAGGAATGACTTGATGCTTGTGCAAATAAGGGCGCCCAAGTAAGAGGTTGAAAGAAGGCTCAAGATCCACAATGTAGAACTCTACATTGAACTCAGCTGGACCAATGGTAAGGGTAACTAGAAGACCCACTGCGTCATGATGTGTGTTATCGTACAACGTCATTCCCTTGACTATCTGTGTGACATCCTTGGCCTTGAATCCAAGCTTACTTGTTGTGTGCAAGGGGTAGACATCTAAGCATGCACCATTGTCAACCAAAGTGAGGGGGATGTGGAAGTTCTGATATTGTGCGGTCACAAATAGCAGCTGGTTGTGGATGGTCCCTGACAGTGGCAATTCTTCTACTGAGAAAGGAGTGACCTACAATGCGGTGATCATTCCAACCATGGATTCTAGGGTTGTCGGGTCAATTTTAGGGGAGACGTGGGTGGCCTAGAAGACACACAGAAACGTCTCTTGGTGCTCAGTTGAGGTGTGAATAAGGTCCCAGATAGAAATGTCTACTTTGACCTTCTTCTATTATGCAGTGATATCAATCGTTGGTTTGCTGGTGGTTGTTGCAGTGATAGGTTTTGGTAGAGCTTCTTCAACTACAAGAGATGGAACAAGGTTTTTTGGCTATGGTGGTGGAATAGTCGACTTCCTGGGTACTAGAGCGGGGCCTTGTACAATTGGCCCAACTGCGTGACGTCCAAACACGTTTTTGTGGCATATTGATAGGGCACACGGTGGGTGTCCCGAGTCATATTGATAACCATGGGTGCTTCAGTGGCCAACTCCAACTGGGCAACTGGTAAACTTTGCAATGGTGGTTGCTACTGATGGTTGTAGTTGGGGGAGCTTCCACAATGGCTTGGCTAATAGGCAAATTGGGGTGGTTGGTGGAAACTGCATGGTGGGAATTACGGCCAGACGCTTCGAGTTGATGGCGAGCTAGATCATATTTACTGAGGACCTCAAGCCCTTGTGAAGCGAGCAATACAAGGAGTGGAAAAACAACATAGACAAATCCTAGATAAGATCAGAGGGGTTCGACATTGACGCATTGAACCCAACAGAAAAGAGGGAGTGAATCCCTAAAGAACCTAGTGTGCCCCAATTGGCATGCTCAGGCAAGGGTTGGCTAACAATGCTAGGCTGAGTTGGTACTCGTGCGTGTGTTGGTGCTGGAACAGGTGTAGATCCTGCCTCCTAAGTGTTGATGAGGATGACCTTGCAGTCAATGAGATGCTAGATAGCATTCCACAGAGTGATGCAATTGTCCGTAGAGTGCCCCGTGACTCTATGGAAGTTGCAAAAAAGACTCTTTATACCACCCTAGGAGAGGGTTTGGTGGTGGGTGAATCTCCAGAAACCTCAGGAGCAATTGTACCTTAGACAAGATGACATTGAGGGGCTCGACCAAAGGGGTATACTGCTGCTCTAGGTGTCATGGACGTCCTTGACCATGGTGCAGTCCTTGCCTTGCTAGTGCAACAGGGTACACTGGCATGGTGGTAGTGGTGATGTGGGGATTGTGTGGTGTCCTACGTGTGGGTGTATAAACTAGCTAATGCTGAGCTGGCAAGCTCACTACATTTGTAGGCACAGTAGGGGATCCTACATATGCAACGGCAGTCTTGGGGGGATCCCTCTTTTTGTTGAAGTTATTCATGTCATTGTTGTTGTTGTTGCTGCTGACGCTATGGCTGGGAGTGGTCACCTGCTTAGTGAATGTAGTAAGTGTAGGAAAGCTGCCACTACACAATGAGCTTTCCACGAGAGCACCAGCTCAGATCAGGGATGCAAAGGTTGTGGTAGGTTGAATGCTTAGCAGAGCCCCAATGGCTAGCTATGCTCCACAGATGACCATCTCGATAGACTCCTTGTTAGAGAGTTTATCTTGAACCTGAGAAGCAAGAGCATGCCAACACCCGACATACTCTCCAAATGGCTCATGGGGCTTCTACTTGGTGGTGGCTAGGTCCTCGTGCTTAGGGACTAGGTTGAGGTTGAGATAATATTGCTCTAGGAATGCCTGGCTGAGGTCCTTCCAAGTCTTGATCGACACCATGTCCAAGGAAGTGAAGCACTTCAAGGTAAAACTAGTTAGACTCCTCTGGAATAGCTAGATCAGGAACATCTCATTAGCCTGAAGCTGTGCAAGGTCTTCGTAGTATGCTATCAGATGCGAGATTGGGCAACCTTTACCATTATACTTTTCAAAGTCCGGGACTCCCTGGTTGTGGTCAAGGGCCGAGATGCTTGAGGTTGAGGGACGTTGGGTCTTAGAGGTATGAGACTCCTTGACTGTTGTCTCAAGGCTAGAGTTGTTGTCAGTAGGTTGAGGTGTCTTGTAGCATGACGAGGAGGTATGATACTCCTATTGTCATTGTGAGCACCGAGGCTCGAGTGTTGTCAGGTGTGGAGGTATGACACTCCCACTTGAGCACCATGTGTGGAGGACACCGTGAGGAGGTAGACCTTGTGGTGGTCAATGCGAGTGGGACACGTGCCCCGTAGCTGGTAGCGTCCTGAGAGATAGGACAGCCTTCCCAAAGAGGGGTTGGCTTTGTGAGGGTTCTATAGCTAGACAGAATCGCAGGACAGTGATTGCTCTTGCACTGGGTAGCATCATAATGGCAATACAAAACGCTGTGGTCGCTCCATGGTGAACTGCTTGTGGCCAGAGTTTGGTTGCCTAGCACTTGGCTTCTCGACTCATTGTGTGTGGTTTTGGCCATTGAGGGTTGTGCTTGTTGTTTTGGGCTATTAGAGCCCCGTTTGTTATTTTGACTGGTGTGGGCTTGATTTGTGGGGTTTTAGAGAAAACGGTTTGCGAAAAGAATTTAAAACAAAATTAATTATAGTTTTGTTTTCCGTAGCTTTTCTTGGGGTGCATACTGGGTGACTTCTGTCACTCGTGCATTTTCCTCATGTTTTTGGTTCGTGAATTCCAAGTGCATATAGTCTGAAGTATCGTAGCCACACACACAGGTTCCTAGTAGTTTGATATTATCTATTTAACTTTTAATTTCTTGTAATTTAATTTACTTCGAATTATTACGAAAAATTCGGGGGCGTTACATAGGAGGCGAAGACCCTTGGAATTCGAGGTAGGAGACTTCATTTTCTTGAAGGAATCATCAACCAAGGGAGTGGTGTAGTTTGGGAAACGAGGCTAGTTGACTCCCCACTACATTGGACCATACCAGATTATCGAGACAATTTGTGAGGTGGCATATAAGTTGGATCTACCTCCAAAGCGTCTTCCATGTGTCCATGCTAAGGAGTGTTTGGCTGACACATCTCAAGTGATACTAGTGCAGACAGAGGAGCTCCAGGAGGACTTGTCTATGATAGAGGACGTAGTACGAATACTTGATCGAAAAGAGCAAGTTCTCAAGAACACGGTCATCCCTCTAGTGTTGGCTCAGTGTTAGCATCATGGCACAGAAGAGGCTACCTGGAAGCATGACGTTGACATCCAGATGTAGTGCCCCCAGTTGTTTTACTAGAAGTGAATTTCAAGGATGAAATTCTTTTAAAGGGGATATGATGTAACACCTGTGCTTGATTATCCAAATTATTGTAAACTATGAGATATTTGTAATAGTTGTGAAATATGCTTATTAATGGATAATCAAGGTGTTGTTGGCCTAAGTGTGCTTTTCTCTCTCTGTGTGGCTATGTTATATTTGTTTCCCTAGTTTGTGTGGCTTTTTGGCTTGTTGTGTCTCCCGTGTGTGTGTGGAATGCTGTTTGGCCTTTTGTCAAAGCATGCACAGTGCCCCCCTTCATGAGTTTCTCCCCTACCCCATAGCCTGCCCATTCCTTCAACTCACGCCAGCTCTGAAAAAGTTGAGGCCATCAACAGATGCAATGGGGTTGGTAGTGGCCAAAGGAGATAAAAAGGGGAGGAGAGTTGATGCCAGGATGGGAGACGGAAGAAGAGGGGAAACCAAAGGTGCGAGCCACAGAGAGAGTGAGTGCCAAAGGAGGAGAAGCCAAGAGAGGGAGTCACTGTGTAGGTGTGTCGGAGCTTTGTTGGAGGCCAAGAGGTCCAAAGGCCTCTGTGAGGGAGGAGAACTCGCTGGAGGCATGTGTGGGTTGTCGGAAGTCGCGATCAGCTATGCGTCCTGTCGTTCTCTCTCATTTCTATGTTTGTGTTTAAATGGCATAAATCATGATAAATGTGGAAAAATCATGGAAAATGATGGAAATGGAGTAGTTTGGCTGGGTTGCATGTGTATAGGTAGATCTTGCCATTTTGTGTGATTATTGTCGTTTTTGGATGAATTTATGGATTTTGCTACAATGCATGTTAAATAGGCTCTTTGCCTTTGTGATTTTATTTCATGAGCTATGCTTAATGGATTTGGTTGAAACTTGACCCATTTAATAGCATGCTTAGTGTAGTATGTTTGATGGTTTTTGTGTGATTTGTGGTTCACCGAAAATGGGTCCGCCAGCAACTCCCATTCCGACAAACATAAGTTTGGGGCAAATAGAGGAAGTTTAGAAATCACCTAGTTTGGCATGCTGAAATGTTTTGATATATGGAAACAAGGAATTTCGACACTCCAAAAGCCTTCGACATGTCAAAACAGTCTCCTGTGCCACATGATGGATTTCAGGAGATTTCAACATACTGATGGATTTTGATATGTCAAATCAGGTCCCTGGACCTTATGACTAAGGTTTTCATTAAGGTTAAATGTGAATGGTTTTATATGATTTTTGGCATGCTATGTTTTTGATGAAATCCATGCGAATGGAATGATGATTTGTGGAAAGTATTTCGTATAATGGAAGTGTTTTGAAAGTAGTTTTTAAAGAAAACCTACATGTTTTTGAAAAGAGATTTCCATTGTTTCAGATCCACGTGGTATTAGGACAGCAACTGGTAAGGGCATAAGACCTTGATGTGATTGGTTGTTAATCTAGGGCGTAGTTGCCAAGGATTGAGGCAGTTAAAAGAGATTAGATTACCCTTCTTTATGACAGTGTTGGTTGGGCTTGGGAATGTGAAACTTGGGTGTTCGAACACCAATGGGGCGTCAGAAAAGACGAATCTTTGTACTTGTGAAGAATAAATTGATATTAAGGCCTATTAGCTAGGGTGGTTGGCCTTCCACACTAGGAAGTTCACCACGGTAATGCAGGAGAGTAGGGTTGATGCCTCGCCTACTGCTTATAGCATGGTCACCTTTGATTAAGATGATACTATTGAATTATGATTGAGATATGTGTGGTTTGAGCTAGAATCATATTGTGTTTTGGCTTGTGGTTTTAGCCAGACTCTAGCCGAGTTGAGACTCGTGGTTTGAACCAGTTGCCAGCCAATGTGTGCTTGTGCTTTGAGCATTGTGTGACCTTATGGTTTTGAACTAAATGTGGTAGAGAATATGATTTCTCAGAATGCATAAATGATTTAAAATACATGAGATTTGAGGAAGAAAATAGTTTAGAAATGTCATAGTTTGGAAAGAGGATTCCAAGTGTTTGTAAACCGGTTTTGTGGTTTTACCAAAGTTTTAGGCTATGTTTCGTAATAATTTGAGTTTTCTCACAGTATTGTTGTGGTTTTCCATAGTTAGGCGTGTACTGAGTGACTTGATGTCACTCACGTGTATTTTTGTTTTGCTTTGGTTTTTAGGTGCATTGTTTAGAGAGCAGTCCACCTCCAGTGCATGTATTCTGGAGCCACTAGCTGTACATAGATCTAGGAATTTAGCCTTAGGTAGTTTTTCTGGTTATTTTAATGGTTGTTATTATTGTAATTGGGAGTTGATGCTGTAGTTGGGTAGCGCCTCCAAGGCAGGGACGTTACATTTAATCATCCTATCATAATGGTGATCAAGATTTTGAGCTTCCTTTTACACAAGTAGTAGATAATAGATTACTCACTCATACAGTGACTTTTGAGCTTGTTGGCAAGTATTTATTTGGTTTCTTGGTAATTGTTGCTAGTAAGCTCTCTTTAAGTAATATCTAAGATATTTGCCCTTCCTTTCTACTTTCTAGTGTTATAGTTGTGAAAACTTTGTTTCTTTATTTACATGACTTTAACTTGCCTATTGAGCAATTGAGTGCTCTTTGAAAATCAAACGGAATCGGTGCTATTGTTGTTTTCTATAGAGAAACTCCATTAAAATTTAACTTGGCCTCAAATGGTAGTTGTTGCTTATTAATGTTTTGTTTCATTATTTTGCTACAAGAAGCAAGTGTTTGGGAAATATCTTAGCCTAAGCTTTCTTTGGAGTTGCTTCAAGTGGCTCTTCAGTGGCATTGGAGATACATGGGGTTTTGATAATTTTCCAACCCTAGGCCTTGCAGCATTTAAGAATACATATGCATTTCTTAATGTTTTTTACCCTATTAATATTTTTCCAGTTGTTAAGGAAGCTTACTTGCTTATAGTAACAATACTAGTGTACTAGGAAAAAATATGTATTAAATTTGGTATCATCCTTTGGTTTGTTTCTGATGACCCAATCCAGTTAGCTGCATGAGTATCTCATCCAATATTTATATATCTATTGTTGGGTACCTACTATAACTTTATATTAGTACATAAAGCTATTGGGCTACTTATGGAAGTAACTTTAACATTTTTTTAGCACTGTATGACTACATGACAAACACGAAAGTATTTTGATCAATCATTGCCTCCATGGGCATTTCCTTTACACATTTTTATGTTGAAATGTTACTGTCATGGCTGCTAACTATTGTTCTGTCCATTATAGTTTTGCAGGAGTAAGTTTGCTAAAAGCTCTGCTGCAAGTGGCCTCTCCTGTTGTGGTTTTGGGTAGTCCCATGGCTTGTAATTCATGGGTATTATCAGAATAAACGTAGGTTTTCCTCTTTTGTCTTGTAACGTGTACGTCTTTATCAAGCCAAGTCTTCTTTTCTTACTTTGTTTCAATGACGACAATTCGTTCCTATTGGGAATTGTTCTATTTCAAAATGTCAACACCAAAGGCTTCTCAAATCTACATTCGTTCATATGTGTTGGCCATATAGGTAAAATCATTTACAGTACTTTGACGACTTTTTTGGCTATTTGGGAACCTTTTTTTTTTTCTTAGGCTGCGTTTGGTTTTGACTCTTGGTGAGTTTTTGCTCTATTGTGAAGGTATGCTGCAAATGCTAATGGATACTGATCTTGATGCAACACAACAAGATTATGCCATGACTACATAGGTAAGTGGGAAGGCTCTAACTATACTCAAAAATGAGGTCCTTGATCAAGAAAAGATAGAGTCCTTTGGTTTGTTTCTAATGACCCAATCCAGTGAGCCACATAAATATCTTATCCAGTATTTATATATCTACTGTTGGGTACCTAATATAACTTCATATTAGTACAAAAGGCTATTAGGCTACTTATGCAAGTAACTTTAACATTTTTTCAACATTATATGATATGATTCAGTTCTCTAACTATGAAACCATGTACCATGATTCTATGGTTTGGTAGGCATATATTTTAAAAAGCATCTGCCATGTAACTGATGTCTTTTTATATTATACAGGAGTTGATCAAAGACATGTTGAAGGAAGCAATGCTTGATATTCTCAATGACTGCTTTGAAAATTATGTTTTGTTTATTGATTGGAAGCCTCTGTCACTTCGAACATCAAATATTGTAAGTATATCTAGCTACTGTCTTTTCATGTTATACTTTATTTTGTTACGTATGCTTGCAAATCATAAACAAATTAGACCTTGATAAGTCCTTGTAGACTTGCCTATGTTGTTTTTTGTGTCCCCAAACTTAATTCTTTTTTTTAATTGAAATAGTAGAATTATGTGTTTTAATGAAATATCCTATATTATTTATATTCTAATATTGTTTCATGATTTATATTGTTTTTTTATAAGCTTCTACAAGTGTTAATACTAATGATGATAATAATGTTGAGCTAAATTTTACTAGTCATGCTTATGACAATGTTTGAATTAGATATTTCATTCAATTAATCTTAGACCCTTATTTACATTTTGAGATAATTTAAGTTTATATTATATTTTCTTTTGGAAGTAGTCATGTAACTGATAACTTAATATGAGAATATGATATACTAGATTATAGAATTAATATGTTTTACTTTTGGTGAATTTGAAATTTATTGTTAAATTAGTATATGATCTTTATTTTGAAAATAATTTAGTTTGTTTTATATATTATAATATAGGTGTTGAAAAGAAAATAAATTATATTACATGCTAAAATTTTATCAAAATTTCAGCCACAAGTTTAGCCACAACATTATTACATGCTGATAGAGGAGGGGGATCTCAATACTGTGTAACCCTGTCTCTCTGTTTAGCTTCAAACTTAAGAAGCTTAAAGGTTTCATTAAGCAATGGATTATACCTTTAAAGGGGGTTAGAACCAGCAGACTTAGAGCAATTGAGGCTCAGGTCTTGAATTTGGATATCCAAGATGAAAACAATGTATCCATTGACTGGAATCTGAAAAAGGAACTAAGATTTGAACACCTGAACCTTCTTAAAGAACAAGAGTTATATTGGAGGCAGAAGTCTAGGGTTCTGTGGTTAAAGGCGGGGGATCTCAATACTTCCTTCTTCCATAATATGGTCAAAGGCCATAGAAGAATAAATGCACTAACCTCTTTAGTTAAAGACAACAATATGTGCTATTCTCATAGTGAGATTAGTAGAACTATTGAGGCACATTTCACTAGATTATTTAATAAGGCCCCCTGCCCCCAAATAACTCTGAGCTGGGACACTTTAATTTCCAATAGGGTCCCATTTCCTCACCTTCTTGAGGTGCCTTTTGAGGAAGCAGAGATAAAATCATCTGTTTTCAGTCTAGCTAGAGAAAAATCTCCAAAACCTGATGGATTCCCATTGTTCCTCTTTCAACACTTCTGGGAGATGCTGAAGTTGGACATCTTTTCTGTATTCCTTTCCTTCTACTCTGCACATGATCCTAACTTCCTAGCCCCAATTAATCAGTCATTTCTGGCACTCATACCTAAGAAATTGGGAGCTAATTGCATTAAGGATTTTAGGCCCATTAGTCTAGTTAATAGCCTATACAAAATCATTACCAAAACATTGGCTGTCAGAATGGCCCCCATATTACATGAGCGGTTGGATTCTTCACAGTATGCCTTCCTACCTGGAAGATCCATTGTGGATTGTTTCTTGGTGGCTCAAGAAACAGTACACTACATGCATTCCCATAAAATTAAGGGGTATATCCTGAAAATTGACTTTGAAAAAGCCTTTGATAATGTTAGATGGGAGTTCTTTTTAGATGCTCTGGCTGGTATGGGGTTTGCGGAGAGATGGATTACCTGGATTCATATGTGTATATCTTCTGCAAAA
>JAMKQA010005965.1:0-15390 GCA_024699735.1 Posidonia australis | reverse complement strand
GCACATAGAGATATTCTTGATATGATTATCACTTACATGTGTTCTGATTGGGTTTACCCATTTCATGTTTGCTCCTTTGCATTTCGCATGTTTTCATACATGAACCCATCAACTCGTTTTAGTTCTAATACATGATCATGTGCATCCCTATCATGTTTTCAGCTTTTAACAATGGCATAAATCCATCTGCATTAGCATGAATCACCCAACTCTTTTCTGGGGTAGATTCTGGATCAGATTGCAGTCTGATCCAGATTCTCTGGGGCGCACCAAACCAGAGCACCACTCTGGCGCACCAAGCAGGTGCACTAGACTGGTTAGAGAGCAAAGTACTCACATTGGCATCTCTGTTTGCATGGCTTTATGGAGGACTTTGAACTTGATTCTTTTATGACTGATTCTCTGATGTACCATGGTTTCACTTGCATGTTTTCTTTCGATTTTAATCAGATCGCTTTCCAATTGTTTTCTCCATTTTAATATTCAGCCCTTGGCTAGAACCTGGTAGGCTGGTTGCACTTTACTCCTACATGGAGAGCCTTGTGCATCATCCCATGATCCAGTAGCATGGCTGAATCCTGCATCCCTCATTTAGCACAAAATAGGTGGGACCTTGTGTGAGGCTACCAGCCCTTGAGCACTGGGTCCACAAATCATTGCATTTGCATGTTTTTTCCAAGTTTTACAGAATGATTTTACACTACATACCTTTCCAGAATGCATTCCCTGGTGTTTTGGCTTTGCATGGTTTTTTGTTTTCCCTCAGCACATTTTCCTGGCTCACCTAGACGCACATATGTGGCGCACCAGACTGGAGCACCAGTCTGGCGCACCAAACCGTCTCATTGGCCTGTTTTCAGTAGCACACAGCAGGTTTTTATATTTTTTTTGGCATGCTTTCTCGACTCAATTTGCATCTGGATTTTCTTTGGCTTTCTTCCTTGATGTATTAGGAAGGCACAACTGTGTTTTCAACTGTTTTCATACATTTAGATTGCATTAGGCATATAGCAAAGCAAGGATGAAAAATCGCTCAAGATACTAGATCCATGATCTTATTTATGTAATATTCTCTACATCGACTCTTAACCCGATATGAGAGCGATACTTCTGAGCATTAGGACACACCCTTACACATCATGCACCCATACTTTAGACACCACACACATAAGCATGGCATGGCATATCGCCCACGGGCATATAGCAAAGGCTGCAAAGTTGACATTTCATTAGCAATTGAGAAACCAATAGAAGACCGATTTATCATGTATACGAGGGTGCCTAACACCTTCTTCGTACATAATAGGGATCCTTACCCGTATTTCTGGTTTACGAAGACCTTTTCCATTGTTTTTTTTGCATGATTTTCATGTTTTATATGGTTTTCCTCGTCTTCCATTTGAATAGACTAGGTGGCGACTCCTACATTTGCATTTGCATATATTTTATTTTTGTCGTGACTTTGCCGACTTTGGCATATTTTTTCCATTCTCGACGTCATGGTTACAGGAGCTTAATTGGACATCCCTAGATTGTGAGAGAGTGCATACTAGGGCCATTCATTTGCATCTCATACCACCATAAACATTGCATCTTTTCTAATTTGTTTGTTTATGTGCATAGGATTTCTGATCTTTGAGTTTCCTTAGTCCGAGCTCAAGATCTTTCCTTTCGCGAACTCTATTTGCGACTCTATTTTCGACCGCGTCTCCCGAGTTATCTATCATTTTCGACGATAGCTCATCCTAGGATCCGTCCTGTCCTTCCCAGTCGCAGTCCGATCCTTACTCGCTCGCGATCCACGATGGCCCAGCATGCCAGCGAGTCCCTTTCCCCTGCTGTCTAGGAGGAGGTCCCTGTCTCAGGATACTCTTCCTTTGTGTCTGTTCCTGTCATTACTACTGCCTCTACCTTTGCCTTAGCTTCTGGAGGACCTTCACCACCTCAATTCTGTGTCCCCGTGGCAACCCCGCCTTCGGGACCACCTATCTTTGTCTTTCCCAGCTCTCGAATTGCCTGTGCAACTAGCCTTAGGACCACAGTTTGCACCCACTGCACTCCATCCACAGCCGTCGCCATCCTTTGTCTCTCCAGCGATAGGGGTGTCGACATTACCTTTTGTTACACTAGCACAACACCAACCACAGCATGCATCTCTCCAATCTGATGGTCAGTCCCCTAGGCCGGCAGGAGCACTACCATCTGTGAGCATTGTACCAGAGACCATCCCCGTCCAACAACTCTTGCTCCCACACTCTGCACCACTTGTTGCACCACCTCCTGCATTGTCCTCACCCTTTTACCACACACAAGGTTCATCCTTTGTCCCACAACACAATGCACCTATGCACGGGTACACTGGCCATCCTGCCGTGGCACCAGACGGCGAAATGGTGGATCCGAAGGAGCCCATAGGGGCGACCCATACAATGTACGCAGCACCCGCCTCTACTGCACAGTCCACAGCTACAGTAGCTCTGGATGCTCTCCTCGCGAGAGTAAATGATCTGGAGCGCACTCTCTAACAAGTGTAGGGTGGGGACCGCGAGTCCTACCAATTCCGGGACCTCTGTTATTTCCCAAAGGCGACTCTCCCTCCGAATTTTCATATTCCGAAATTTGAAAAATACAATGGAAGGGGCAGCCCAATTGCCCACATAAAAGCCTATTGCGGAGACCTCGTCCAGCTTCAGGCTGACGAAAGGTTGTTAATCCACCTGTTCCAAAAGAGTCTTACAGGGCCCACGTTGAAGTGGTTCACTTCCCTCAACATGGCCACCATCAAGACTTGGGACGACCTTATGCAGGCGTTCTTGAAGCAATATTCCTTCAACCTCAACTTAGTCCCCAAGCGGGAGGACTTAGTCTCTCTCAAGTAGAGACCCCAAGAGACGTTTGGGGAGTATCTTGGACGTTGGCGCTCCTTGGCTTCACAAGTCAAGGATAGACCCTTTGACGAGGAGTCTATCGAGATTATAATCCGAGCATCCAACCTGTCACCACTTTTTCTGCACTACTTCGGGCAGGCGCCCATGTTGAGAGTTCACTGTGCGGCGGCAATTTTCCAGCGCTCTCAGCATTTGCCAAACTAGCCACTGCCTCACATAGTGGCCCTAGAAGCAGCAATAACAACAACAACCCCAACACTAATCCACCTAGGAGGCGGGATCCCTCCAAAAATATTATTTCTTATATCATATCCCCTACTGCTCCGGCAAATGTCCGCCCTCCCCCGCAGCGCCAAGTAGTTTATGCACCCACGCCTACACCTAGAGCACAGCATGCATCACACATTACCCCCACTGCCACACCAATATACCCTAACCCACTGGCCAGGACGCGCCCACCATTGGCACATCCACAACCGAAGCGACAACACCGTGACAGGCGCCACTATACCCCTTTAGTGGAGCCTTTGAGCATGGTATTTCCCAAAGTCGTATCCCTGTTGAGGCTGCCTAAGGTGCACCCTCCGCCTAATCCACTACCAGCTTGGTACAATGCCAATGCATTCTGTAATTTTCATCGGGTGGCCGGCCACTTGATGGATAATTGTTTGACATTCAGGGACGCTGTCCAAGATTTGATTGACTAGAGGGTCATTGTGATTAATACCCAGGAAGTCGGCCCAACACACACACTAGTGGCTGCCCCAGCACAGCCAGCACACCCCAGCATAGTCAGTCAACCCTTGCCACAACATTCATCTCCGGGAGTGCCAGGTTCCTCGAGAGTCAATTTTGTTTCTTCTACTTCTTTCTCTTCTTCTCCTTCTGAGTCCGTCTCTTCCCCTATCCGCCCAACCGACTTGATTCATCATGAGTCGTCCCCTTTTCCCCACCAGTTGTATCGTTCTTTCCTCGATAATTCCGAGGAATCTATTTTTATGATTCGTCCTATCGTCGAGCCAAAATATTCTGAGGTGCCACCTGAAGCATATCCCCAACAACCAACTCCAGTCTATTTAGCAGCCTGGCCCCAATCTAGGCCAAGTCTGCCAGCACACCCTCAGGCCCACTGGTACCCTCACCAATACTCCCATCATCCTCAGGTTTACACCCCTACTCGCCCATATCCTTCTACCACACCTTTACAATTAGCAGCCCGTCCCCTAGTTGTTGTTACTCTGACCCATGACACGCATCGTGTTCCTTACAATTTTGCCACAGGGATATGTGCAGAAGTGACAAGATCGGGCAAAGTATACAAACCCCCAACAGCTAGGCCTAACCCCTCAACCTTAACCCCTAACCGGTTACAAGCCCAGCCACCTAGGTCACTAGCACCTATAGCAGTAGCCCCTGCCCAATTCAAGCACATTCTCCTCAACCACCTATGCCTAGAGTAGCACCATCCAATCCTACCACTAGCAGCAAACCTTCAGCTGACATCACTGCCCAGCTTAAGAAGGTTAAAGCCGATATTTCCATTAGGGACCTAATCCATACATCGGCTGAGCATAGAGAAGCTTTCCTTAGAGTTTTTCAGGTAGCCCGTGTATCCCAGACTATAGAGCCTGGTACCCTAGAAACCATGGTAGGAATGATAGCGGCACCTCAGGTTATCTCCTTCTCTAGCCTAGAGTTACCTCCCTCTGACACCAATCATAATTCCCTCTTGTTCATCACTGCGCAGTATCGAAGCTTCCGCATCCCTCTCACATTCGTGGATATGGAGTAGGCCTAAATGTCTGTCACTTGCGCACAGCAAGTGTAATGGGATTCAAGTCCGAGGACATTACACCAGCTGTGAAAGGGATGACAGCTTTCGATAATACACATCATGATGCGCTTGGAGCCCTGCTCGCTTCGACGTAGAGTTCTACGTTGTAGATATCAAACCCTCTTTCAATCTGTTGCTTGGACGCCCTTGGCTTCACAAGCATCAAGTCATTCCTTCAACCCTCCATCATATGATTAAGTTTTGCTGGGATGACAATATCGTTGTTGTCCTGGCAGAAGACATTGAGAAGGTTGAATCTGTCTTTGCTCTAGCCCCTCAGACCATTCACTTCAAGCTTAAACCTTCCGATGTCCTTTATCGGGTTAATCAGTTTGAGCCGATTAATTTTATTCCACCCTTAGAGCTTGCCGGCCATTTGGCCACTTCTAGCAACCCCCGTTTGATGGTCGACAACCTGTATCGCAAATGGGGATACGAGAAAGGATCGCCTCTGGGGCTTTATGGCTAAGGAATCACCAAGCAGATCGAGGCCGAAGAGTGGATTGAGCGAGACGGTTTGGGATATGAGTGATGCTGCCAGAAGAGGAGATCACAATGCCATGATATGTCTTCCAAGGTGATTATTCCACGAGATTTATCCAACTTTATTAGTGCAGGCGTTATGGATCCGAACCACAGTTCATATGCAATGTCAGCACCATCAGCTTGGGTCTGTCTAGAGGATTCATATCAGGATAGCAGCCCACTAGAGCAGCAGGATACAGAACAAGAGATCATGCAGACAGAGCAGTCAGCAGTCCAGATAGTGGCCTAAGAAACAAACTCAGATGATGACATCAAGGATCTGGATCTCTTGTTTCAGGAGAAGCTGGATGTGCTTGCAGAAGACATAGCAGAGCATGATCGCAGGAGGAAAGGCAAAGCAGTTGCCACGACAGCACCAACAGAAGCACCAATACCACCCCAGGACCAAGTCTCAGTTATGGTCCTGCACGAGACAGACAGAAGGGATGCTAAATCATTGGAGTTAATCTCCTGTCAGCCGGGAGGTGGGTCTAGCGAGTATTGGCAGTATAAGCCTCACCTAGAGGGTGAGATTCAAATCCTTGAATCAAGCATGAGTAGGACAGGCAGCAGTAGTCTCACCAATTTACAGCAAAGCAGCCGCTAGCAAGCAGAATTTTGTACAGCTAATAGAAAAAGAGAAAATACCAAAAAAAATCAAAAAATCAAAATCAAAAAACAAAAATAAGGAGGCATCAACATCAGAGGCAGGGACTCCTGGTTCCTCGGATCATCCAGACAGGGAAGTAGAAGAAGTAGTGCAATGCCGATACAAGAGCACGAAGGTCACAGTGACAGTCCTTAAACGCCATCAAGGCGCAGAATCAGAAAAGGTCTTCTTAATTGACATAACAGACTCGGCATTTGAAAAAGAAATCTTGTCAAAGCTAATTGCTAATGAAGAAGAGGATGAGGTCCATGGAGCAGATTATGAGGATGAGAATCACAAATCCCCTTTTATGATAATGATCCAGAAGGCCCGAATCTTCACGTAGAGGAGGAAACAGAGCTAATCAATATCGGCACGGCGGAAGAAATTAAAGAAACACGCATCAGTGCCAATTTATCACCACAAGCAAAGGCAGAGTTTATAACTTTCCTGAAGGAATATGTAGATGTTTTTGCATGGAGCTATGATGATATGGTGGGACTAGATATTGAAGTGGTAGTTCATACATTGCCGCTAATACCAAATTCAAGGCCAGTCAAGCAAAAGCTCCATAGATGGCGCCCCTAGTGGCTTTTAAAGCTTAAAGAGGAGATTATGAAACAGCACAAAGTCAACTTCCTCAAAGTCGTGTTGTATCCTGAATTGCTCGCCAACGTGGTGGCAGTGCCGAAAAAGGATGGACGGGTTCGCATGTGCATCGATTATCGAGATCTTAATAAAGCAAGCCCCAAAGATGATTTCCCGCTCCCTCACATTGACATTTTGGTAGACAACACTACAGGGCATAAGATGTTGTCATTTATGGACGGGTTTTCCTGATACAACCAGATCAGAATGGCTGAAGAACATATGGAGAAGACATCTTTCATCACTCCATGGGGAGTCTTCTGTTACAGAGTGATACCATTTGGATTGAAGAATGCAGGTGCAACATACCAAAGGGCCTTGATAGCTTTATTCCACGATCTTATGCATCAAGAGGTTGAAGTATATGTGGATGACATGATTGCTAAATCTAAAGAGCCCGAGGAGCATCTCTCCTGCTTGAGAAGGTTGTTTGAGCACCTACGAAAGTACAAGCTCCGCTTGAACCCCAACAAATGTATATATGGGGTATCCTCTGGAAAGTTACTGGGTTATATCATCAGTCAGAGGGGAATTGAGGTGGACCCTCACAAATCTAGAGCCATTGTTGACATGCCTCCCCCAACCACCGAAAAAGAGATTCGTGGTTTATTAGGTCGGCTACAATATATTAGCAGGTTCATTGTGTAGTTTATGCCTATATGTGAACCCATATTCAAGCTACTGAGGAGGAACGCTCAGACTTGCTGGAATGATGAATGTCAAGAGGCCTTCGATAAAATCAAGTAACTTCTGGTGAAGCCTCCAGTTTTAGTTCCCCCCATGCCAGGACGTCCTCTGCTACTATATCTCTCCATAACACAACAATCTATGGGCGTAGTTCTGGGTCAGCATGATGAATCTAGGCGCAAAGAGAAGGCTATCTACTACCTCATCAAAAAGTTCAATGACTGCGAGGTTAAATACAGTCCAATAGAGAAAGTCTGCTTATCTCTGGTGTGGGCCACGCAGTGCCTCTAGCATCATATGATGGCATATCTAGTATTGTTGTTGTGTCGGCATGACCCTATCAAATATCTGTTCCAGAAGCCAGCTTTGGTGGGCAGATGTGTCAAATGGCAAGTGATGTTATCCCAATATGATATCACTTTTGTCACACAGAAATCCATGAAGGGACAAGCCATGGCAGACCACTTGGCCGACCTACCTTTGCCAGAGTATCAACCTTTACAAACTCAGTTCCCAGATGAAGATATATTGTTTGCAATGGGCGAGGAGGAACTGGAAGGACCTTAGAATGAGCATCAATGGTGTCTGTATTTCAATGGTGCAGTCAATAAACGAGGAAGAGGCATCGGTGCAATTCTAGCAATGCCACAAGGACAGCTTATTCCCTTTGTGAGGAAGCTGACACTTGAATGCACCAATAATGAAGCTGAATATGAGGCCTGTATTTTAGGCTTACAAGTAGCAAAGGACCAAGGCGCCCGAGAACTCCACGTATTTGGTGATGCAATGCTAGTTATTTCGCAAGTCAATGGCGACTAGAAGACAAAAGACTAGAAGCTCATACTATATCATGAAAATTTGCTGAAATTGACTGAAGAATTTAAAGATGTCAAATTTTCCTTCATGAAGCAAGCCAAGAATGCATATGCAGACGCTTTGGCAACTCTGGCATCATGGTTATCACTCCTAGAGGCACGGGCTATAGACATTTTAGTCACATGCATTGAACAATCAGCACATTGTATACATATCCAAGAGGCGCCATCATCTGCTGAATTGCCTTGGAATAGTGATGTTAAAGCTTTTTTGGAGTCTGGCAGTTTCCCTCCAGGCATTTCTGCATCAGATAAGAAGACCTTAACACGATTAGCATCTAGATATGTGCTCGAGGCCGGGCAGCTATGTAAAAGGTCTTATAACCAGATGCTTCTCAGGTGCGTAGACAAAAGGGAGGCAGATATGCTAATGTTGAAGGTCCACGCAGGCACCTGTGGCCCACATATGAATGGGGTTCTTCTAGCCAAGGAAATTATGTTGCAGGGGTATTTCTGGTCCACTATGGAAACGAACTGTTGCCAGTTTGTCAGAAGATGCCATAATTGCCAGATACACGGCAATTTTATACATGCTCCCCCACAACAATTACATAGCATGTCATCGCCCTGGCCATTTTCTACCTAGGGAATTGATGTTATTGGGGTCATTCATCCTGTTGCATCCAATGGGCACCGTTACATTCTTGTGGCCATCGATTATTTCACAAAATGGGTCGAGGCGGCATCATACAAAACAGTCACAGCAACCATTACAGAAAAAATCATCAAGAATAATATTGTCGCCAGATATGGGGTTCCATTTGCTATCATTTCAGACAACGGAAGTAATTTCATAGCAAAGAGAGTTGAGGATTTCCTCCAGAGTTGCAAGATCAGGCATCACAGATCCTCCCCCTATCAACCGCAGATGAATGGGGCAGTAGATTCAGCTAATAAGAATCTAGTGAAAATCTTGAAGAAGATGGCCGAGACTCATAAAGATTGGCATGAGAAGCTGCCCTCTGCATTATGGGTCTACAAGACCTCTATCCGGACATCAACAGGAACAACACCTTACTCTTTGGTGTATGGCATGGAGGCAGTCCTTCCCTTTGAAGTCAAGATTCCTTCGTTAAGAATCTTGAAGGAAGCAGAATTAGAAGAGGCGGGGTGGATACAAGATCGCTACGTTCAGCTAGATTTGATTGATGAGCACAGACTACAAGCTCTGCATCATGCCTAATGCTACCAGAAGAGAGTGGCCCGAGCTTATCAGAAGAAAGTCCATCCTAGAAGCTTTGAACAGGGAGACATGGTTTTGTGTGCCATTCATTTGCCCGATGCACGAGGAAATTTTAGGCCTAACTGGCGTGGACCATTTGCGGTTAAGGAGGCCCTGTCAGGGGGTGCAATCATTCTTGAAGGCATGGACCATAGAGAGTAGTCAGAGCCAATCAATGCCTCCTACCTAAAGAAGTACTATCAGTGACTCTTAGTCAATCCTTAGCCTTGCACCGTGAGCCATGTATTTTCATGTTTTTTCTTTTCGCCTACTAATATTTTAGATTATTGCATCCTAGCACAACATGAATAATCTTCTGCACCTTTTCTTTTTTGCATAACACCATCCTTGCCCGATGAGGAAAATTGGAAGCCTGCCTGCGTAAGACATGTCCAATCCTTCTCCTGTGTTACTACCCTAGAAACTTAGGAGGTGAGGAAGAGATTTCAGTAGAATGGACGAAATGTGCAAATTCCCAAGGGACCTATATCTCCAGAGGGAGTAAAAAATGATAGGCCTAGAGAGAGTACGAGCAAAAAAGAGGCAACATAGACTTTGGAGCATAAAAGAAACAAGAAGATAGAAGTTGCAGACAGAAGTCGGCTCCACTAAGAGAGGCATGTAGGACAACCCCATCCCAATCACATAACTTGGAGAGGAGTTGAAGCATAGACCTACCAAGACCCCAGGTTCAAAGGGACTAGCCACCCCATTTATATCAAGCAGAAAGAGCAACCACCCCTCAGCCTAGGTGTTTATTACCTCCAAGCCGGGATAGGGTAAGTCAACATGCCTTTGAGGGAGAGAAATAAATATGAATCCTTAAAATAGTAGATGTAGGGCCCCAAGAATTTGGCATGAAGTCCATAATATCTAAAGGAGAGCCAGAAATAAATCTAAGTGTCTAGGTTAGTGCCACATGAGTCGAGGACAATGTCACCTCTTACAGCAGGCAAAATAGGCTCTCTTGGCACTGAGGGCACCAATATTAATTAAACCTCTCTCTGTATTGCATTTTTTACACAACATTCAGCATATTAAGTCAAGCATATTTTGAATCACTTTGCAAGGCATTTGGCCGTATTCTGACCAGGGGCATGCCAGCTGCCTTTTGAGTCGTAATATGGGCAAAAAAGTGTTTGACCAGGGGCATGTTAGTTACTTCTTTAATTGGAAGAATCTATGACCAGGGGCATGCCAGTTAAGATTGAATGCTTTTGTTGGAAATACATACAAGCAAGTCAAGATGACATAAGTGCAAGCAATTTTTATTATGGTCCATCACTGATACAGACTTTGCTAATCAACCCTAGGCTTCTTTGAGCTGCTAGCCCCTGTGAAACAAGTGCCACTGGGCGGAATCTCGCTTATGGGCCATGTCTCCCTTATTTCGGTTTCGTACTCCACTATGCAACCGAAGCCCTCAGTAATGGCAAGATCAGAGGATTTGATGCCAGCACGCGTCCTGCGGGCCAATTCTGAAGTTGTCGCATTCGAGTCGACAATATGCCTCTTATACCAGTCAGGACAGGGACTTTGCTCAATAGAATCCTGGCAGAAGCCGAACTGGCGAAGGACTCGCACAGGGTGATACTCCACACCTCCCGTAAACCCAGGAAGAACCATGAGCCGCATGTCCCTGGCATTGAAAAAGGCAGTAAAGGTTCTCGATGTCGAGGATATAATGCACCATGTTACAGTATCCTCAGCATGATTCCGCAGTCTGCTGCACAGCTCATGCACACTTGGAAGTGTCCTCGAATGGTGAGTGCGGCTATAAGCTTCAAAGGCAGAAGGTCGAGGGCGTAGAATCTTCGCTCCCATATGAGCAGCAAACCAAACCTGGCGAAATGGATTGCATGGTTAAGATGAGCATAGCAGAGTATTTAAGTATAAAATGGTTTGCTTACCTAAACCAAGGCACCACACCCATGGAAATGGTGGGAGTGCTTCAGTGCTCGATCCAAACCGACATAGGTTTCCGCGAGGAGAACAGGAGCCAGATCAATCTGGCAAACAACTATCGCCCAGGCTATTTCTGCCACCTCGATTGCCACAGTCGTCCAACCATTGCTAAAGATAAGCTCCCCGAGAAAGCGCAGCACAAAGCTATGAAGCCACAGGATGCCTAAAGAAGAGCGGGCATTGATAATCGCATCAAAATAATCCAGGTGCACCATAGTAGTTGATCCATCCCTGCAAATAAGTCTCTCTTCACAAACACTTCTGGCCACGCCCGTAAGTCGGCTCACAACATGAACATAGTTGTCATGACAAGTGAAGATAGGAGAGGACATGAATGGCGACAGGCCGCAGATCCGTCTGACCTCCTCCAAAGTCAGAGTCATTTCTATCTGCCCGAAGCGGGAAACATGTATGGCCGGTTTCCAAAATCGAGCCACCGCGCATAACAGATGCCAGTTAACCTCCACTTTAGCTATACTTAAAATTGAGGAGGATATGCCCCAGATCGGCAGTTGTTCACGGTCAGCAGCTGTCAAAGCGTCAATCCAACCGCGCAGAGCATCTGAGCAATGTTTTGGTGTCACCATGGTAGGATAACTCTGTAGACACAAATTTGGGCCAGATATGGTAGTAAAAAGGTAAAACTTGACATAAATGTGGGGCAAACATCACAATCCAGCAGAATATAATACAAGAAACATATGCAGAATCAAGAGGCATGTTCAAAATATTTTGTCATAGAACCAGGATAATATTGCAAAATGCAAAATCTGCAGCAAAACACAAAGAGGCCAATGGGAAAACAGCAGAAAACACATATAAAGAAGAACATACCATTGTGATGCGCAGCCGGTGCTCAGTAAAGATCAAGAAGAGAGCTAGAAGCAAGGATCCAACGTTGTTTTTTCAGAAAAGACGGCAGCACATCTCGCTGAATGCAAGATTATATAGGGAAAATAAAAGGGGGGTCAGCAAAAAAAGAAAGTAAACCCACCATTTTTGGAGGAGCACATAGGTGCTGCCCATACGTGGCGCACCTCAGCGGTGCACCTAGGTGGCGCATGGAATAAGTTGAAAATTTCAACAGCACCTCCCCCAAAATTGGAACCTCACCAAAATCGGCGCCATTTTCTGCACAGAAAGCATACACCAACAATACCCCAAGAGTGAGGCACATTCCAAGATTTGAAATTTGTCATTTCTAAGCATTCTTAAGTATGTTTACAGCGTTCCAATATCAATACAAGGCTTGGAACAACTTCAAATATAGAAAAAAGCTACTCCTTGTCTGACTCTTCCTCGTTAGATGACGCCTTTTGGAAGTATTCGACAAAGAGACGGGCGCCTCGTCGAGTGATCCGACTCGACCATTGAGCAGCTGCAGTAGCCTGGGAACGGGGAGTAGAATCTCGGACCCTCTGGGTAACCTCTGTATCTGAGTGGTCCTCCTCAGATGCCTCCATGGTGAATTCCCCGCTGCTGGCTACATTCACCTCTTGGGCTGGGAAGTCTTGCTGCAATATCAAGATTTGTGTTAGCAGTCAGAATTAAAGAAAAGTAAAAAAGATAGAAAAAGAGGAATACTAGGATGATGTTATGCCAGCGTAGTTCCTGCAAAGTAACAGATATGTCAGGCATGTTTTGAGCTGAAATAGCAATTTACAAAGTAAAAGTCTTACCCTCTTCCGGCGGATATCAGCATAAAAGGCACTGAATTGTTCTTCAAAGCCCTATGGATTATGACAAATATCATATTTATATAGATCATATGCCTGAAGTATTAAGCTGAGATTGCAATCAAGTACCTTGGCCCAGTCGAAGGCGTACCACATCTCGCGTTGGCTATCCCGCACTGCCTCCTCAAATAGATACGGCTTCCCAACATGCCTCTACCAAGCCAGATAATCTGTGTAGTTGACCTCCCGAAGGACATGTCTATCCTGGGAAGCCATAGCTGCTGCATGCCGGCTTTTGGCAACAGAAAGAGTTGAAGCCGGACGGTCCATATCAGAAGGAGGAGGGGCAGGAATGCAGAACTCATTCAGAAATTGATGCCGCACACGCCCTAGGAGGAAATAGGCCGACTTCTTCATGTAGTAGAACTTCACTTGCTTATCCTTAAAAATGTGGCCAGAGTTCAGAGGAGCCCATTCAAAGCCATCATATTTGGAGAATGGGCATAAGTGAAACTGATACAGAAGCAGACAATTGTAAATAAAGCAGGTAATACCGGCATTCAGAATTGAAGTCTAAATAGTAAAAAACTTACATCCTCGAGCTCTACCAGGTCCAACAGATACCGGTAGGACTCGTAACTATAAACCCCTACAGCAGCCCGGTGGTTAGGCTCGACCCACTAGCGAGGGAGAGGCAGAAGCTCGTCCCAAAGGCAACCAAAACTATGCCCTCTGGTGATATGCTCCATAATCCAGTACTAGCAAAGGGAGGCAAAGGTCAGATAAGAATCAAATATATATATTTGGATAAAATGCAAATAAGTACTTACAGTTAGCAGAGGATATAGCCCCACATTGGAGCGGCGCCCAAGCTTAACCACATTGTCATGCCCGCAAATCAGCTAAGTATAACTAGCACCGTCCCAGTCATAATGGTCCAGATGTTCCAGTTTGGTTAAGTACGCTAACCAATCAGCATGAATGCAGTAAGCAGACGAGTCACAGAAAATCATGGCCAGCAGATCCAGCAAGAAATGCCTCAGTACAAAGTCCGCCTCTTCGGTGTTAGGCTCGAGGTTGGGCCAGAACTAGTCCCACTCTCTCAGCCACCCCACAGTGATCATGTACTTTCCCCGAGGTGGCTTTGGGGGAACACGACCCAAGTGCGCAGGAGCAAGGTGCAAGCCATGAGTAGTCTCACCAATAATCGGCTCGTCACCGAAGTGAAAACCCGTCAACAGAGCCCACTGATCAGGCAGGACGGTCAGCTCCCCGAATGGAAGGTGGAAAGTGTGCGTCTCAAACCTCCACCTTTCCACCAAAGCCCTGAAGAAGTTATAATGGCCATGTATGATGGGTATACGAAGCAAACCTCCAAATGGGGATCGATGTAGGAGGAAGTCCTGCAAAAAATCCGGCAAATAGTGAAAATGGTCAAGCATTGGGCCCCAATGGCACCGCATAATCCGATTCACATCACCATCTTGAAATGTCGAGAACAGAGTTAATGCCAAGTCAAAGGCAGGTTATAATTAAAGCTCATCCAAGAAAGAAAATTACCCCGAAATCAGAACCCTCACAGATGTGATGGTAACTTAGCAGCCGCCCCTCAAAATTGCCGGACTCCTGGAAATGCATTTGTCAGATAAGACACCAGATTTATATACACATTTTCTTTCAGTTTTGGGCTTACCTCAATAGGGACAGCAGGAGTCTAGCTACTAGAGGCCCGTGACCTCGAGGAGCTACCTCGCCGCTTGGGACGAGAACTAGAAGGCGTGTCCCGGGAGGACTGTGGAGTCCTCTCCTCGGGAACTAGGTCATCCTGCGGAAAAGAAAAAAGCCAAACCAAGAGTCATACAACAGCAATAGGCATGACAAATGCAGAATATTTAAGCATAATAGAGCCCAAGTCGAAGTCAAGCATGGCATGGCACTCATTGGCAAAATAGAAGGGGCATGGCATTTTAATAAAATACTGTGGCATATGGCGGCAAAAATGCAAGTATAAACAGGCGTACAGTTACAGCTCAATGTTACGTGGAAATGTGCAAATCATGTGGCAATATTTTCTTGTTTAAAATGTGTAGAAATGGAACACTCTGGATAGGCTATCAAGCATGGTTCAACAATTAATTTAAAGTCGCCAATTTGATTCAAAGCAGTTTGAAGCTAAAATCAGAAAATTACATAATAGCAGCATGGTATGTGTAGACACCCCAATTTTGAGCTCATTTGGTAGCAGGCTCCTCCGGTTGATGCTCTGGTCGCGGCCACCAAAACCCTAGTCCACGTAGGTCCCAATCAGACCCACACTAGCCCACATGACCCAATAAAACACTAAAACCCATTAAAATTCACTGAAAAGCAAATAAAACACTTAATCCAGCTAAAATCCACCTAAAATCCAACAAAACCCTA
>JAMKQA010005964.1:0-10967 GCA_024699735.1 Posidonia australis | reverse complement strand
GAGATCCTAGAGGTGAGCCTGGTTACAGTCTTTATTTCTGTGATTTGTGTAATTAGGCTTGTGATGCTATTGTTTGGTAGCGTGCCCGGGTTCGGGGCGTTACACTCAGGTAGCTCGACGCTGTCCATGACTTCGAGGATTGCTACGCACCCCGAATAGGCTTGCTTGATCGGACAGGACCATGATAGACGAGTGGTCTGACTGCTGATGGGGGCTATTGGCTCTAATTCTGACACCCTAGCCTTTCCTTTCCTCGGCCTTTGATGCTCGGCTGCGTCCTCGGCCCATACTAATAATTTCTCTTGAAACAGTAGTTCTAGATCATTGGCTTGCGCATTTAACTGAATTGCTCTGTTGACTGTCTCGTCCTCTTTCACGGTGCAATCATAATATTAGGTAGCACTCTGCTCTGCCACTAACTTATCTGAACTATGGGACTGATGTAAGTGATGTCCAAGACTGGCAGGACCGCACTTATGGCTCTGCTGGCACGACGGCTCGTTGGACTATCGCTGCGAGGCTCGTTGTTGGAGCGGTGAGTGATGCTGTCAAAGTGACTGTCGATGACGAAGACTGTGGTTGTACCATTTGACATTGGCTCTTCTCTGCAGTGGCCTAGCTCTGATTGGGACCAAGTATTCCTACATTGACAAAGTTAGTGAGGTCCGATGGTATAAAAATCTCATTGTACCTTCCGACGCACAGATATCCGTCTCTGTGCGGCTGTCGCTCGTAGCATGGTCCCTCAAACTCTCGCTTTTCTTCTGCCTAGATGGGCTCGGAGATTCCTTGGCCGTGTCGCCCGAGTGGTGTTCCTTTCTTGTATCCCCATTTGCGACACATGTTTTCGATCATCCGAAGGGGATTGTCACGAATGGTCAGGTAACAGATGCGCTCAAGGGCAACAATGCAATTGATTGGCTCGAAGTGGTTGACCTGGAACATGACATCGGACGGCTAGCGATCGAAGTGGACAATCTGGAGGGATACAGCGGAGACTGACTCTACCTTTTCTTTGTCAAGACCTTTCGCCATGACAACAACTACGTCGTTGCCCCAGCGGAACTTAACCATACGATGGATGGTCGAGGGGATCACCTGATGCTTCTGCAACTGAGGGCGCCTAAGCAAGAGATTGAAAGAGGGCTCCAAATCCATAATGTAGAATTCGAAATCGAAGACTACAGGTCCTAGGGTGAGAGGAATAACCAGCATCCTTAGCACGTCGTAATGCATGTTATCGAAAGCCGTCATTCCCTTCGCAGCTGGTATGATATCCTCGGCTTTGAATCTGATTTTGTTTGCTGTGCACAAAGGGAAGACATTAAGGCCTACGCCATTATCCACCAGAATGAGGGGAATTCAAAAGCTTTGATATTGCACCGTAATGAACAGGGACTGGTTACGATTAACTCCTGTTGAAGGCGATTCCTCACTGGAGAAAGAAATGACATAAGGCTCTGTAATCATGCCCACCATATTCTTAATAGCGAACGGTTCTATGGTGGGAGAGACTTGAGTAGCCTAAAAGACCTTAAGGAAGGCCTCTCGATGTTCCGCAGAAGTATGGATGAGATCTCAAATGGAGATATCAGCCTTAACCTTCTTCAGCTGAGATGTGATGTCGGTAGACAGGATGTTGGATAGGAAGCTGAGTAAGAGGCTAGACAAGATACTGGACAAGATGCTGGAATGGAGGCTGGACAGGATGAGTAGGCAAGAGGTAGGACTAGAGATTGGGCAGGATTCTAGGCAAGAGGTGGACAAGATGAGTAGGCAAATGGGTGACCTACAGTGCACGGTCAAAGGTGTGGCAGTACGTTCCACCCTCGCGGTCGGCTATATCATGGGGACTACTGACATAGAATCGACGTGAATCAGATGATAAAATGAGTAGGGGAGGGCTCACCCACAGTTTGGATCAGGTCAGAGGGGTCTACTACAGATGTCGTAGACCCAAAAACAGAAAGGAAATGGATTCCTGAGGTCCCAACGCCTGCTGAGTTGTTATGCATAGGCATGGGTTGATTGACAATGTTGGGGTATGCAGGTGGTGCTTGTGCACGTGGAGGTGGTGGTGCAGGTGCAACATGTGCCTCCTGGGTTTTGATGATAATAGCTCCTTTGTCGATCAATTTCTGGACAATGTCTCGGAGAGTGTGGCAATTATCAGTCGAATGTCCCGGAGCTCGATGATAATCGCAATACACATTTATGTCATACCACTTTGGGAGCGGGTTTAGTGGCAGACAAGGATCCGAGAGTCGCAGAAGCGACACAACCTGAGGGAAGAGGGCACTCAATGGCCTACCAAGCGGGGTGAAGTCACTTTCAGTGCGATGACCATGCCTCTGCTTAGGTTGTTGTCCTTGTCGAGCTGGTGCAACGTGATGCATTGGTTCGACGATGGAGTGCGTGCATGTGGTGTGTCGAGAGCTAGGTGCAACTGCTAATTGGTTTGGGTCAAGCTGACTCTCTACTCTAGTAGGCTTCACCGAAGGCTTGATGAAAGCGACGGTTGCCCTCATGCCATTGCTGGCATTGATAGTAATGTTGTTGAAGCTGCTACCAGAAGAAGTGGCCTGCTTGGTGAATGTAGAGAGGGCAAGAAAGTTCCCACCTTTCAACGAACTCTCCACGCGAGTGCTAGCCCGAACCAGTGATGCAAAAGTTGTGATGGGTTGAATGCTCAACAGAGCCCCAACATCTGGCTATGCACCTTAAATAACAATCTCGATAGACTCCTCGTCGGAGGGTCTATCTCTCACTTGTGATGCAAGGGTGTGCCTACGGCCGAAGTACTCCCCAAACAGCTCGTGGAGTTTCTATCTTGTGGAGACAACGTCCTCCCTCTTTGGGACCAAGTCAAGATTAAAAGCATATTGATCCATGAACGCCTGTGAAAGGTCATTCCAAGTCTTGATCGAGCCCATGTCAAGCGATGTGAACCACTTGAGGGTTGGACCGGTGAGACTCTTCTGGAAGAGTCGGATAAGCAGTCTCTCGTCAGCCTGGAGCTAAGCAAGATCTCTGCAATATGCCCTAAGATGTAAAATGGGGCAACCCTTGTCGTCGTATTTCTCAAAATCTGGGATTTGAAAATGTGGTGGGAGTGTCGCCTTTGGGAAATAACAGAGGTCCAGGAATCCGTAGGGTTGGCTGTCGCCTCCCCACACTTGTCGAAGTGCTCTTTCCAGGTCACCCACCCTGGCGTGGAGGGTATCTGGAGCTTCTGCCGATGAGGGTGATGCAGTAGGGGGAACAGCCACATATGTTGTGTGGGTCGCACCTAGGTGCTCCTCCGGGTCTACCATCATGCCACCTAGTGCTGCGACATGATGGCTAGCATATCTATGCGAAAGTGTTGGGTGTGATTGTGGAAAGGAAGGTGCCTGAACCTGATGGTGTGTGGGAGGAGGAGGAGCAGAAGGTTGTGTGGTAGTGGGTGTCGAGTGTGGGAGTAACAGCTGCAGTGATACGACACCAGGCTACAGGCTCTGAGGATGCTGTACTCCCGCCAAACTAAGGGGTTGGCCACCAGATGCTGGAGTCGGATGCTATGGGGTGAGGTGGTGTGCCTAAGGTAGTGGTGTCACACCTAACGTGGGTGTAGTGTGGAGCTGGGGTGAAGGCTGAGGTGGTGGAGCTGAAGGTGATGCCCGGAGCACTGGAGCAGGCTGCCAGGGAGCCTCAGGAACAGTGGCGTCTGGATGGCAAAGGCCATGCCCTTGATTTTTTGGGCGAGGGTTAATAGATACTCTGCCTATGCGGTAGGAGATCCCTCAAGGACAGTGAGGGGTGGCACAGTCGAAGGCCAAGATGTCAAAGACGGGACGGATACAGGTTACCCTGGAGGAAAGGAACCCACAAGGGATGTTGCCATAGCGGGCTGAGTGCTAAAAGAGAAGGAACCCTGAGGAAGTGAGGCCATCAGTGATACATCTAGAACCCGAGCAGGGGTCACTGAGATAGACTCAGTGCCTGGCTCCAAACTGGCCAAGGTCAGTGGATGTCCTACAAGGTAAGGGACAGAACCTCCGTGATGCACGAAGGGGACAGAGTGAATAGCTGAAGACATAGCAAGGATAGGAGGGACTGAAAAGGAAGTGCCCTCCGGAGAAACAGTGATGGAAAGAGACTCGCTAGTGCATTGGGCCATGGCTGACCAGGAATGAGTGAGAACTAGACTACGGTGGCAAACGAGGGGATGAATCCTAGGACGAGCTATCGTCAAAGTGATGAATAACTCGGGACAAGATGATCAACAATGGAGCATCACGAGCAGGGGAGTCAAGGCAAGAACACTCGAGAAGTGGCCTAGGAACTCACGCTCTACTTAGAAAAAAGAAAACTACTGGTGTTAAAACCAGCTGTTATGGTGGAGTGAATGCACATGTATATGGATGCAATGACAGAGCAAATGTGCAAAAGAGAGTACAAAAGGCACTCTTAGTAAGCAAACACTCACTAACAAAGCAAACAAACAAGCATGTAACGCCAAAGCCTCGAGAAGCAAGCAAAAAGACTAACCTGAAAGTCGGAATCTGGTATCTCCAGCGGAGTCGCTAGTTTTTGTGACTGTGCCTGGGCCTGGGGGTCCGGCGCGGAGTCGCGCCAGAGGGAGGAGATCACAGCCATGCCAAGATAGCAAAGGCGCAAGACAAGATAAAGTGAAAAAGAAAAGGAGTCTCCACCTAGTCTTTTAAGGGAAAGACGAGGAAAACCACAAACAAATTACAAAAAAGTGAATGGATGAGATGCAAATATGTAGGCCAGATGTCTGTTAACCAGAGGATGGGTAAGGATTCCTATTACGCACGGGAAAGGTGTTAGGCCACCCCGTACGCTCGAGAAACTCAGTCTTTCTAGTCTAAATCGCTTGCTAGAGGCTAAGTGAATGCTTGCTATACCTAGATCGTGTGCTAATCATGCTTATATGAATACCAAGACAAGACTGGATGGATGTATAAGAGGGGACACGAAAACTACGAAGAAATCCACATAAAATGATGAAATCACAAAATGTGACACAACAAAAAAAATCACATGAAATGACGAGGTTTCTGGCAAGAATTGCTCGAAAAATCATACAGGTCTCAAGAATGTCAAAAAATGAAACTAACTCAAGTCGTTAGAATCGAAGAAGGCATCATAGAAATCAAGGTGGGAAAACTGCAAAGTAGTCCGCATAAAATAGGAAAACTGTGACATATGAAGAAATTTACATAAAATGATGACATTTTTGTAAAGAATGGTTCAGAAAACTATACTGTTGTCAAGGGGATCAAAAATACAATAGACCCAGATCATTATTGTTTTTAAATTAGGGTTTTTAGGGATTTGAGTTTAATTTAGTAAGTTTAAGTTAAGGTCTTTTGGGTTTAATTAAGTGATTTAGGGTTTTTAGGATTTTAATCGTTTTAGGGTTTTTGTGATTTAATTAATTTAGGGTTTTTTGTGATTTAATTAATTTGTTTTAAATTTGGATTTTCAGGACTTTAATTATTTTAGGGTTTTTTAGGGTTTTGGATTTTAATTAGAGTTTTTAGTTTAATTAATGTTTTTGGGTTTTAATTGGAATTTTGAATTTTAATTTAGGGTTTCTAGATTTTAATCATGGTTTTTAATTTAATTATTGTTTTTTGAATTTTAATTAGAATTTTGAGTTTTAATTTAGGGTGTTTATATTTTACTCATAGTTTTTAGTTTAATTATGGTTTTTTGGATTTTAATTAAAGTTTTGGGTTTAAATTAGGGTTTTTTAACTTAATTAAGTGACTTTAGAGTTTTTAAGGTTGTTTTTAGTTTAATTTAGTTTTTCCTTGAAATTAAATGGATTAAAGTGGTTTAAAATGGATTTTATTTGATTTTGACTTTAATTAGGATTTTCACTTGATTAATTAGGGTTTTAATTGTTTTTAGGTTGATTTATGTGGATTTTGCTCAATTTTAGTTTTAATTAGAGTTCTACTTAATTAATTAGTGTTTTAAGTGGATTTAGGTGAATTTTGTTTAATTTTGGTTTTAATTAGGGTTTTTGCTTGAATTAAGTTAGAGTGGACTTGTGTGGGCCTAGTGGGCTTGAGGGTTTAGGGTTTTGATGGAGTTAGGGTTTTGAGGTGGTGGTTGCAATCAGAGCATCTTTTAGAGGAGCCTGTTATCAAGTGACTACAAAATCGAGGTGTCTACACAGAGGTTTAAATGTGGGAAAACATGTATTAATGCTATAATTATAAAAAATTTAAACATGTAGGGGGCCATATGTAATTTTTACAAAACAATAAAAGAAATAAAAGTTATTTAAAATGACAAGGGCTTAAATACAAAAAAACAAGACCTAAAAGAAATGATTTATGGACCTAAGAATAAAAACCTAAAACTACTAGGCCTAAGCTAAAAAAGCTACTCTTCGAAGTTCATCGGCAGATCGTCGATGTCCTTACTTCGGTGCAACCTCCAGCGACGGCCTAGCGACGATGCAACAATGGGAGGGCTCCAGCGATTGTCCAGGGAGCTGAGGAAGATGGTGGCAGAGCTCTCCAGAGTGTTGGACAGGATTGGGGCAGTCTGAGGCTCTCCCCCCATCTCTGGCTTTAGCGAGGAGTCGACCGTCGCTAAGGAAGACAACAGCGAGGGAGTTGGTGGTGTACTAGAGACGGCAAGGCAGAGGCATAGGTAGGAGGACAATTAGGGCGGCACAAGGAGGCCTCAGCGAGGGCTGGAGACAACTGGGGGGTTCCACCCATCCCCTACGTCGGAGATGACCATGGCAGAGGTATGGGCCACGCTCCGAGCTCTAGAACGATGGTGTGGCTGCTTGGAGAGGTTCGTGGCGGTGTGGTGGGTCCTCTAGAGGTGGTCTTGAGTGGCGGAAGCGCCTGGAGGGCCCAAGGGCTTCAACGGCGGTCGATGAGGTGACGACAAGGCTTTTGGCCTTGGGAGGCCAGCGGGATCCCTTCCTGAGTGACGGGGACTCAGGGAGGAAGAGGTGGAAGGAGGAAAAAGGGCTTCAGGAGCCTCCTCCCAATCCAAGAGGCTAGTGACCTTGCCGGTGGTGGTGAACCCACCACCGGAGGGAAGAGAGACGGCACGCAGGGGCGGTCCACTCCAACAAATCACGACTCAGAGGGCTTGGACTTGACCGGACGGAGCTAAGGATGAAGATTCGAAGCAAAACAAACGGGTTACCTGGGTGGAGCCTCTGTCCCTTCCAGCGAGTGACGGCGGCGGTCCTCTAGATGATTGCTATGGCGGAGGTTCGAGCATTCTCTAGGGCTGCCAAAGGGTTCAGGGGGATGCTCTAAAGGTGGGGAAATTGATGATCGACTAGGTTTTGAGGGGGTCGTCTCTATTGGGTTTCAAGCGCGCTGGAAGAGGAGTCCAGAACTGTCGGCAGAGAGTCCTTTTAAATGCCCGTGAAGCATTCTCTAGCCGTAAATCTTCCTCCAGTGGCTAGACGACGTTGGATCAGACGTGAGCAAGAGGGGGGAATGGCCGGAGGTCACAGTAGTCAAGAGATCTGCGCTAGAGATGAAGGGATTCTACCGGAGATGATGCTAGAAAAGTCGGGGGTCACCGGCAATGAAGGCCTGCCGAAATTATTTTTCCTTCTGCCTAAGTTTTTTGGTTGAAGAGATGAAATGTGCATTGGGCTGAATTAGGCGTGGCAGTTGGGCTTTGGGTTTTAGGGGTTTTTAGGTTTTTGTTTTCAGGAGTTTTTTTAAGGGATTTTGGGTTTTAGATTTAGGTTTTTAATTAGGTTTTGTGATTTTAATTTAAAATTTTGATTTGGTGATTTAAGGCTTAATTAATTAATTTTAATTAGGGTTTTGGGTTTCCTCAAGTTTAGTTAAGTGATTTTAATTAAGATTTTGGATTTATTAGGGTTTTCTTTATCTTAGGTTTTTTGTGATTTTAAATTGAGTTTTTGTGATTTAGGTTTTGGGTTTTAGCTTTAAGTTTGATTAAGTGATTTAATTAGGGTTTTGGATTTTAATTAGGGTTTTGAGTTTGGTTTTAGATTTGATTACTTTTAAATTTAGATTTAATTAATTTTTACTTCATTTAATTTGGGATTTAATTTATATTTATATTTAATTGGTTTTACTTGGGATTTTTTTTTTGCTTGATTTTTGTTTGGATTAGGATTTTTAATTAATTAGGTTTAATTTTCAATGGATTGTATTGAGTTTTATTTGATTAGGGTTTTAATTAGGGTTTTTGCTGAATTAATTTTAGTTTTAAATGGTTTACATGTATTTTACTTGATTTTGATTTTAATTAGGGTTTTCACTTAATTAACTTGGATTTTAATTGTTTGAATGGATTTTATTTAATTTTAGTTTTAATTAGGGTTTTTTACTTAATTAATTTGGATTTTAAGTGGCTTAAATGAGTTTTGTTTGGTTTTGATTTTTGATTAGGTCAGAGTGGGTTTGTGTGGGTCTGAATGGGCTTGTGGGTTTAGGGTTTTGCTGGAGTTAGGATTTAGGTGGAGTTAGGGTTAAGGTTTGGTAGTCGCAACTAGAGCATCTTTTCAGAAGAACCTACTATCAAATGACTACAAAATCGGAGTGTCTACAGTTGGCAATCCTAACTACCACGAGATCATCTTCAGACCTCTGCCTCATTTTCAAATGTGGCCGTCATCCGTCCTCGATACCAGGGCATCTTGGCTGCCTTTTAGTATCGTTCCTCCCTTCTTCGGGCTGACAATCTCAACTATCACAGGAATCGTCTTTGGACCTCTACCACATTTTTGAATGTGGTATTCCCATTCCGTTCTCTTGATCGGCAGGCTCACTCGCCTGTCATCCGTCCTCGACACCTAGGACATCTAGGCTGCCTTTGGTATCATCTTGCCCTTCTTTAGGTTGGCAACCCTAACTACCATAGGAATCATCTTCGAACCTCTACCACATTTTCGAGTGTGGTATTCTCGTTCCCGTTCTCTTGATTGGCAGGCTTGCTAGCCTATCATCTATCCTCGATACCAAGGGCAACTAGGCTGCCTTTGGTATCATCTCGCCCTTTTTTGGGCTAGCAACCCTAACTACCATGCGATCGTCTTTGAACATCTACTACATTTTTGAGTATTGTATTCCCATTCCCGTTCTCTTGATCAGCAAGCTCGTTGGCCTATCATTTGTTCTCAATACCAGGGGCATTTGGGCTGCCTTTGGTATCGTCTCACCCTTCTTTGGGTTGGCAATCCTAACTACCACAAGATTGTCTTCGGACCTCTACCACATTTTCGAGTGTGGTATTCCCATTCATGTTCTCTTGATTGGCAGGCTTGCTGGCCTGTCATCTATCCTCGATAGCAAGGGCATCTCGACTACCTTTTGGTATTGTCTGGCCCTTCTTTGGGTTGGTAACCCTAACTGCCATAGGATTGTCTTCGAACCTCTGCCACATTTTCAAATGTGGTATTGCTATTCCTTTCTCTTGATTGACAAGCTCGCTGGCCTATCATCCGTCCTCGATACCAGAGGCATCTGGGCTACCTTTGTTATTGTCTCGCCTTTCTTTAGGTTGACAATCCTAATTACCATGAGATCGTCTTCACACCTCTGCCACATTTTTGAGTGTGGTATTCCTGTTCCCGTTCTCTTGATCAACAGGCTCGTTGGCCTGTCATCCATCCTCGATACCAAGGGCATATGGGCTGCCTTTGGTATCATCTCACCCTTCTTTGGGATGGCAACCCTAACTGCCTCAGGAATCGTCTTCAGACGTTCGTCACACACTTAGGTGTGACGTTCTTGTTACTCGCCATCATCTCTCCCTCGATACCAGGGGCATCTTAGTCGCCTTTTGGTATCATCACAGTCCCTTTCATCAGGCTAATAACCTTAACTATTCGATGATGAGTTTGCCAACTTATCATACCCCTAGCGTAGGTTCAGCATCTCTTTTCATCTCATATCATTGCATAACATGTCATCGCATTTCATTACATCTATTGTACATCATCGCATGTCCCCCACATGAGCATTGACATTTCATCGCATTCGACCGCAGCCCACGGCATATCATTGCATGTTATCATGTAGACATCGCATCCTATGGCATCGCATCACATCACATTACATAAGCATTGCATCAACACTACTAGAACATCTGCATTTAGCATCAAAATGTCATGCCCCTTTCTACATCCAACATCACCCTATACATGGTGCCTGGCATGTCCTCCACAGTAATGCATGCCAATGACTTGTCCTCGACTTTGCCTGCTCGATGTGGCATGCTTCGCATCATGTACGCAACATTTTATGACTTTAGTTGCATACCACCTTGCAAGCATCATTATCTCATTCAACATCGCATCCCACATAATGTGTTTAGCATGCCTCCCACAACAATGGGTGCTAGTGATTCGTTCTCGGTTTTGCCTGCTCAGTCTGGTATGCTTCGCATTACGTGCCCAATCTCGCAGGCATCTCCATGCATACCAATTCACCCACCTACATTACAACACTCCCGCACCATGTGCCTGGTATGCCTCTTGTAGCACAGAGTGCTAGTATATCCTCTGCAGTACTCTCGCTCAACGTCAGTATTTTGCATTACGTACCTAACACCTCATGCATACCATGCATCAATATCTCATTGGTATCGCATGTATGGCATACCTCCCGCAACACAGAGTACTAGTATATCCTCTATAGTACTACTTGCTTGGTGTTGGTATTCCGTATTGCGTATTTGTAACCATGTCGGCGAGGAGGATCGTAAAATAATGCGAAACGGTCGGCAAAATCACGTCGAAAAAATAAAATAAAGTGCAAAAATGCAGGAGTCGCCACCTAGTCTATTATGGAAGACGAGGAAAACCATAAACATGAAAAATCATGCAAAACAATAAAAAAAGAAAGGCCTTCGAAAACCAGAAATGCGGGTAAGGATCCCTGTTACGTACGAGGAAGGTGTTAGGCACCCTCGCACGCCCGATAAAATCGGTC
>JAMKQA010005963.1:0-21343 GCA_024699735.1 Posidonia australis | reverse complement strand
TACAAACTTCGGGTTGGATTGGGTCGATTTTCAAGTTTTAAAGAAATTGAATTTTACACAAAAAAAAGATATAGGCTTTCAATTAGAGGACCATTCTAATTCATGTACACATAATTTTTCTTGCATAGATTGATCATCTCCATTCCTTAATATTTTCTTTAAGTGGTGATTCTCTTTATTTAGAAATTTCATTTGTTCTCTTCTATCATCTATACAGATAATTGCATTTTTCTCTTTGTTAAAGAAAATCAATTAAAAATTTTCTAGTAATACTTGAAGATTATACCATGGTATTCATAAGATTGCAAAAATTCAGAAATTACATGGTATTAACCATTAAGCAAGTAGACTGAAGATTACATCATAGTATTCAGAAATTCAAAAATTCTACTATACAAATAAACATTCAAAAATTCATAATTACATGGTAAACACAATTGCACATGTATTTAAATAATTCGTACATATCACAAAAATTCAGAATAACCACAACAATGGAAGAAACAATGCGATCGAAACAATGCCTCTATTAAGGAACCGATCGAATTATTTCATTTTACAAAAGTTAATCATGAAAAACTCCAACGAATTCTTGAATCATGCAACTATAAAAATAAGAAAGAAATCAACAAACACAAATCGTAAAACTTAACACAAATCTTTCAGTAGACCTCTAAAGAAGAAACAAGGAGATAACAAACATGAGAAGATCACCAGAACAAAGGAAATCATACGAAACAATTCCCTTTGCTGAATCTCCATGATCTTCCAAACCTTAGAAATCAGCAATAGAGGATCGAAGAAAACCACTCACATAAATGGAGGTTTCCATAGGCTTGCCACTTAGAGGTGGCAACGGGTCGGATTTGGATCGAGTCTAGCTATATCTAGATCCAGATTCATCTTTTTTCAGGGATCTAGATCCAGGTCTGGGTCTGGGTTTGGGTTCTAAAATTAAGACCCAGATTCCAACCCATGAAGATAATGGGTTTGACTCCAGGTCTCGTGTCTAATTGGTCATTCAACTTATTTCTCGATTAAGATTGAATTATTTAAATGATTCAGTAAAAATAGGAGATTTCTCTAAAAACAGGAGAGTTCAATTATTCAAATTATTTAAATAAACATATCTAAATACACATTCAAGATTCAACTTTGATATATCTCAAATGTACATCGAAAATTCAAATAAACTTTACTAAATGCAATAACATTTAACTGATTCAATGAATGAGAGATTGAGATTTAAGAGTATAATAATATATATTATATATATAGTGTAAATATTATACATTAGTCTTTATATTTAACTTATAATATATTATATATATATCGGGTCTACGGGTCCTTAGGTGTGGATATTTTTAGACTCAGACCCTACTTATTAAATGAGCAAGTCCAGGTCTACGAATTCATAGATCTCATTTTCAAGACTCAGATCCATACTTTATGAATTCATTATGAGTCCAGACCCATAGATCTTGGGTCCAGATCCAACCCATTGCCACAATGGGATGTGCTGATGTGGACTGCGAAGGTGTAGGATAGTGTTATTATGCCATTGTAGGGTGTGTCTATCTTCAAGCAATATTCCCAATCCATGTGGGACGATTTCTACATCATCAATATGGTTAATTAATTTAATTAATAATATTTATTATTTTCATTTAACTATATTTCATATAATTCCAATATTAACAAGGTAGATGTTTAATAGATATGGATCTATTCGTATTAAGATTTTTTAGTCAGATACTAATAACATCCGAATTTAGATGTATTAAACGGATTTAGATACAAAAGTTAAAATTAACATTCGCTAATACAAACTTAGATGTAACGAAAATTTTCAGATTCGAATTCAAATATTTGCAAATCTACACTATATTCACTCTATTTACACTCCTAATGATTGCTTTGAGCAACTCCATTCTTTGCAATACATCACCACAAAGTACGCAGTTATGCACATCAATTATCATCAATTACTTTACATTGCAAGGTTATACACACTACAGTTCATTATCTCCTTACCCTATGGAAAGTTGAAATTCACGAGTCGTTGTTTTGCTACGAAACGATAAACTGATCATGCTCATCTGAAACACACGATGTACCTATAAGAACGGTAGTTACGTCAACAGCAACAAGCCCAACCACAGCAGCCTCCGCCTCAGCATGAAGACCGATAATATGACTCTAATTTCTCCATTCATTCTATCAAAAGAATGCTACTTCAAATGCTTCCACAAGTAATAACAAAAACATTTATCATACTATTGGCCCCATATATCAAATGAAGCCTAGAGGTAGTACATAAATCGATCAGCGGCGCACAGAAAACACCACTGCAAAACATAATTATTGCCAGGACATTCTCTTTACTTCTTTGCAAAGGTAAGAATTTCTGCATTGATCGATGACAGATTTAAAAGACTGTGATTGCAGTAAACAAGCTGTATTAGAAAAGAAGACTTTCAGATGGAAAAAAATAAACAGGATCATTTCCGATCACATTATGGTCGCGTCTCAAAATAAAGGACAACATTACTGCTTTAACATGTTTAAGTGCAATTCAAAGAAACTTGAGCATATATCAACTTCAATTATTAGAAACTTGAGCATATATCATCATCATCAGGTGCAGCACGTCGAGGATGAGGAGATTCTTCTTACAGCAGCCTCCAGAGTCCAAATGTGCCAAATGAAGCTTCAAAGACATCCCAAACATAAAGATATAAGGAGGAAATGAATGGCAAAATAAGAAGAATCTTCTCTCTTGGCTTTATGGAAGAAAACGCCTAGAGATGGAAACCCGGTATCAAGATATTTACAAAATGGCAGGAAAACTCCTTATTGGAACTAAAAAGATTTAGGTCTGTATCTACCAATGGATTTTTTAGTACTGCCATGAAACACAGAGTTTACACAAAGCTGCTCTGATCTCATCAACACCAGACCCTGATTCAGTTTGAACCGTATTGAGGGGGTCAAAAGCCACATCTTCCAAGGGATGGTTTCTGGCAGAACGAAGGTGGTGATGTATGGTGCTGCAAACACCCTTTAGAATTACAGTTTTGTGAACCCCTCCCACCATTTCTTCATAGTCTGTATCACCAGATTCACCCACGAATACTACCATATTTGAAAGATCACAACCCCAACGAACATATAAATATCTGAACAGAAGACAGTTGAAATAATCAGACATTACAATAATAACAAGAAGAGAGCATTAATATTTAACATAAAATACGACAGAGTTATTGAAATGGTAAATTTATAACCACAAAATACTTGTCTAGTTGGTAGTCACCATTGGTGAAGGGGACCTAACACTGCATGATACTGAGTGAAACTCAAAAGAGACGAGTGTCTTTGCTTCTTCATTGTGGCTAAAAAACAACCAACTAATACAAATGGAAATGCCCTAGTTGACTCTAACAGCAAACCAAGAAAAATGGGCTCCTAATATTCATTCAAAAAACTGAAGAGGGCAATTAATTTAAAGAAGTACCGATGTTTCACCAATGTCATTTAAAGAAGAAAAACAAGTATGGCTAAGGAACACTAATCCTAAGCACATATTTTACCATCAAGTTACATTTTTCATTGTGCATTGACCAACCAAGTGTCATAATCATGATGCAAGTCATAAAAAAGAAGTTCCTGTTTGGTGGAATGCAATGTGGAATCAACATTATCCACAACACAAGCTACGTTAAGGACAACTAATAAAAATAAGAAAAGACATTACACTGGCCTATAACTACTTAAACCAAATCAAATATTGGCCTATGTTCTAAGAGATGAGATTTTGGCATCACACATTATCAGTAGTAAATGATTTCTTCTTGTACTCGTCAGCCTAGTCTCTGACATTAGTGCTTCCTGACATCCACTGCAAAATCTTGATACATATTTCCAAACATGATGAACATGAAGTCATTGAGGAGTTTCTTGCATAAGAAAAGCATATACATAACAATTTGCCTCCACTAGTAACAATCAAAACTCATTCCTAAATAACGTAGAACCAAGGATACCAAACAATAGATCTAGACACTTCTGTTTCATTTTTCCAAGTGCATACATTCTAAAAAACTTGCATGCTTTCCATAACTATATCACAGGCATCTAATGCAAGAAAACATCTGGCCCAAATTGTGTTGATGTATATATTATAGCAGCGGAAATTGCAGATTATAGTTTCATGGGCACAAGACATAACTAGAAAGCACTTTGTACACCTAGCTGAAAACAAGTCTAAGAGAATAGCTTATACATGCTTCTTGATGGATGCCATATTCAAGTTCTGGTCACAATCAGATAAAAAAACCACATTAAACAACTCTCATGTAAAATGTGGACCTTGTTAGACTAAGAACAGAAAAAAAAAACAATAAGCACTTATTTAAATGAAACCATGTGACATGCGGCCTAACCGCCAACACACAACCATGTAGGTCATCCAGTAAAATGGCCAAGCTCGATGGCTTAAGAACTCCATGGTATAAGATGCCCAATAACACTTATGTCTCGTTGTCTTTGAAGTGAAGTATATTGTCAAACTTTTTTTTTTTGAAATTGATAAATATATATATTTTCTTCCTACAGTCCGTAAGATTCGAACCTAAGAAGGAGATATGAATTCCACTCCTCCAGGTCAACTGCACCATAACAATTGGTTAAGTATTTTGTCAAACATCATGTGTATGCTTCAATGGCCAATCTAGATGCTTTAGTCCAAAAAAAATTAAAAATCATGGAATAAAAATCCTCAATAAATGTGACAGTGTTGTCTCAAATGTAGTGACACCTGAGAGCTTGAGATCGAGAGGCTAATACAGGAATCACACGCAGCTTGCTGCTATCATGGCTATAGAGGACATGACAACGAAGAGCTTGGATACGCATCAACTTTCGGAGCTCCTTGACAGGAGGAACCTGTACATACAAGCTTCATTGGTAAGATATAAACAAGTTGTCAAAACACTCGATGGTGTAACGCTATGTCCACTAGAACCTAGAAATCGAGGAGTACCAAAATGACCAAAAAACCTCATCAGTACCATGAGCTTTCAGAATACATGCATAATAGAATGCAATAGATATGCATACCAGTGCGGGATCCTTAACACTAAAAGAAAGACAGTATCTTGATGATCGTTGTTCATCTTCCGTAACAACTTGCTCTTCAGTTTCTCCTTTCTTGTCAACAACACTTGCAGCCCAACGGACTAAAGTCTTTCTTAACCCTTCTCCACCCCAGCGGTATTCAATCTGTGAATGGTAATCTAAATCAACAATAAATGGAAGATCAGAAGGGCTAAGTGTGTCGTCCAGATTAGCAGATGGGTAATAGACTTCACTTCCACTGTTGCAAATGAAAGCATCGAAATCAGTAGCAGCAAATCCACCAGACACAATAACAGAGTGAATCTCTGATATTGTCAATGAGGTTGACAAAATAAAACCAATAGACCCTTTCTTCCGATCATCATGTACAACTTCAAAAATCTTCTTGATGACTTCTACAAGATCAGAATTTGTGTCACAGTCCAAACCAATAACGAAAATGTGTTTCCTTCTCCTCAGTATTGGTAACTTGCTATTATTACTTTTGTCATTGGACCCAATCTTCTGTGTGGACCTCATGCTCTTTGATAATCTTAGGAAAGCACTCTCCAATTTACTCCTACCATCAGCAAGAGTTTCATCGGAATCTAAAGCATTGTCAAGGGTTCCACTTTCTTCAGTTTTCTCCCCATCTAGAGAAAGCTTTAAGTTCAATGAAATGTCTTGAATATCTCTCAAGGAGTCACCAGGTGATTCTGAGTCTGAATTATCACGAATAACTTCAGTTCTTTGCCATTGAGGGTGTCTTGGTTTACAGCTAGCTATTCGAGATAGATAAGTCCTGCAATGCTCTGGCCAAGAGAACAGGTGAATATTTTTCAAACCATTCTGTTGACATCGTGCCCAAAGCTGCTTATCAGCAACCAATTTCAAAAGTGCATCTGCAATAGCTTGTTGGTCATGGGGATCAACAAGAAGACCATTGTCAAGAACCTAAAGCATAAATAACATAAACAATCAAACAATGGGAGAACGTCTGATAAAAAATAAAATAAAATGATGATAAGTGCACTGGTGGACAAACCCTATTAATATCAACTGGACCACCATTTTTTGTCGCCACCATAGGCAAACCATGAGCAGCGGCCTGTTACATTATATAACATACAAGGGTTGGATGAAGTTCATCAAAAGACGAAAACAAGGAGAGGAAAATCTTTTGAAGATGAGAACCTCTATCAAAGTGAGGCCAAATGGTTCGATGAAAGCAGGATTAATGAAAACACCCTGCATTGATCACAGAACACGGTCAATGAATGATCAAAAAAAATAAAAATGCAACAATACCATTGCCACACCAATTAAAACTTCATGTTGTAATTTATAACTATTCCATGAAACAAAAATACAGGTAGGAATAATAGTTGCAAGGTAACTAGTTGACTCAAAATCCATTCATTCATTTTTGCAATATTATTATTGTTGTTGTTGTTGTTGGTGTTGTCAAGTAAAGCTCTATTCATTGTCTGAATTACATAGCACTCCTGGATCAAATTTCACATAAATAACTATCATATGATACACTTGGGCAACTCATCCACGGATGAGTGCATTTAGAAAAGAAAAGGAAGGATTAACTTCCAACTTGTTATGCTACAACCTTTGGTGAAAATGAAACTACAACATCAAGAATGTAGCATTCCAATAGAAAGAAAGAATGTAGCAGAACAAATGCTTGGCCACAACAGTATAAGGTTTAGGGCTTGGACCGAAAGAAACCGAAATAGCAGCTGAGTGAATCAACTTGACATTTTGAGAAAAAGAAACAACAGCAAATAGGCAATATAATCTGATGGCTGAGACGTGTAAAAAGGTATTCATCTTTTTTTGCAATACATAATTGTTGATGATTAGGGACAAGTAAACAAAAGCCACTTGCACATGGCATGCCTGATTCAAGATGAATGGAACACATTGACAATACCTCATGTTGCTGCTAGATGCTACATGACAATTGTGCTGCATATGGCTAGAGATCATATTGCTCAATGGATCATTAACTGAAATACCTTCTAAACACATGGCATGCATGCATGCATCATATTAAAGCAATACCTTTGTCTTTGCAGCTAGACGATAAATGTCAGGAACGTCAGTCTGCTTATGGTGCTTAGGATATGCCACTTGACCATAGAGATCATATTTGTCAATCATCTTAAGTATGGAAGTCAGAACAGATGCAGTGGTACTTGGCATTTCATCAATGGTATCACGATTGCCCAATATCAACGTCTGTTAATCAGAGAAAGAAAATCTCATCGTATATAGTAAAAAAAATTGCTCCAGTATACCAGCAGTAAGCAAATCAGACATTATTAAGAGAAAAATATGGGTTTCACTTACAAGATTTGCAAGCTCCCTAAGTGGCCGACATTCACCAAATGCCTTAACCAGTGTCATAATATTCTTTTTAGGGTCTGGCCGGGCTAGAGCGAGGATCATGGGTTTGCGAGGATTGGAAAAGAAACGCATTACCTGTAAAAATAAAATGTTAAATCCAAAAAAGATATAAATTAAATTTGATTGATGCCACAAAGAGGATTTTATCTTTTTCATTTAGGACTAGCACTATTGTTGACTCCCAGAAATGAGGCTAAAGAAAAGAAATTAGCACAACCTCAGCCCAAATTGGTGGATCTGGAGTAGCTGGATTATCTTCATTTCCCTCTGTTTCACCGTCTAAATCGCCAACATGTACAACAATATTACCGAACTCCATCCCTGGAGGAACCACCTGTAAATAGGAGTCAATGAAACTAGTTGACAAGTGCTTGAGGTAATCTGAACACAAAGCAGAAGAATATCAAATCACACACACATACCAGCCCACCACACCCAGCACATGGAGTGATTCTAGAGAGAGAGAGAGAAGGCATATCAATAGATGAGTACAGAAGTTGAGAAGCACATGGAGTGTACTTACAAACATGCGAGGCATGTAACGTCCATAACAGCTCACACCTCGCTTAATTCTAGCTCGAAGTTTTCGCTCAAGTATCACATCAAAACCATCATATAGTCTCCATTGCTCTTCTATTTCTTGCCTAGTGCTGGTGATAATAATCTCAGAGGAATCAAGAGCTAACTCTTCAGCCTCAATCCTTCGCATTATTTTGTACATTGCATTTATTTCTTCCCTTGATTGACGACCTTGTTTCAGAAGTTGCTCCAACTTATCTCTTCCAAGAGAGTGGCCAGTGAATACCATTGGAACATTTAATGCTCCAGAGAGAAGAGCAGCAGAATCACCAGCATCAGCATAATGTCCATGAATAGCAGCAGGCCATACTGGTTGTCCATTACCAATTTGCTCCCCAAGAACTTCTGACATCTGCATAATATGGCTAAGTGCACCATCAACAAATTCTTGAATATATGGCCATAGAGATTCCTTATGAATGTATTTATCTTTAGGTCCAAATGGTATACGAACAATGTATGCACCACTACTCTCTCCTAATTCTTCTGAGAAACCTTCAGAGCTGCTAGGAGCTAACATCTCAGTTGGTTCACCGTAACTCCAATCTACACCTGGAGCTGAGATTTGTCTTGTAAGCAGATCAACACGATAAACTCCGGGCATTGCACCTAAAGCTCTGGCAAGTTCCACAACATATTTAACCTGAAAAAGGTAAAATGTCAGGATATTATATGAGCATACCAGCTTCAAAATGGAGTTTCTTGCAGAGAATATATTAACAAGTATCTTCCTGATAGAGAGACCAATTATGCAACCTACTATTGAAGGAAATTTATACATTATGACGTATACCTGACCACCAGTATCTGAATCTCGACCAAGCTCCATATTTTCACCACGTATGAGGCCATGGAGACTGCATGGAGACAACTTTCAATTAGAGACGTATACTAGTGTATGTATCTTCATAACTATAGTGTACAATTACAAAAATAGCTTTTGATAATTTATGTATTGTACCTCCAGCAAAAAAACTGTATGTTTTGTATAGCTTGATACTAAAAGAGCATGTAATAAATATAACCATTGGATGACATCTTCAAAATAAAATACATAAATCACAGAGCACTATAACTAAATATAGGATGTTCAGAATTTAAATGGCTGTAGAAATATAGAAAGATTGTTGTATGAGAATTTTTAAACTAAAATCTGTCTCCCTGAAGATAAAGCAAGATGCACATACCAATGAGCTAGGGTAGACCAAGTGTTGTAGTTAAGAGGTTGGCTACAGGTCAAATAAAAATTGATGAGAATTAAGAAATGAGAAAAAGCTTGCTCAGCCTAAACAGGGTGAGTTCTTGGGAGTTGGGATAGAAAGAACTTCGACTTTTACACAAACAGTGTGCATTCAATTAATAGTAGCACTCAAAAGTAATACCACTAGAATTTCACAAGGTGGGTCAAATGCTAGAGTACCATGGAATTGTAGAATTTAATAAAAATATTCTTGTTATGAGCAAGAACTATAAACTTAGAAGTTAGGCCTCAATATCAAATTCTCACTGCTATGAATCTTAACGTGTAAGATGTTAAAGTTAAATGAGTTATTAGATATCCACTTAGGATGTCTACTACACTATTTATATGTACTCTCATATTGATTAGCAATCTAATTTACCATTTACCAAAATCTCACACGGTACCAGAGCAAGGTTAAAATTACACAACCGTAACCCTAGCCGCTGTCGACAACACCACCACCTTCTCCCACTGTCACCACCGCCAAAAAAGCCACCGGGGGCCTTCCTCAGCAACCAACAACACCTATGGGGCCTTTACTTATCATCATTAGCCCCTGTAGGGTCTTCCCCAACCACCATTAGCCCCTATGGGGCCTCCTCCCACAATCGTCAGCCCCTGCGAGACTTCCTGCTGCTGCCGCCAGCTATGCTGGCTCTTCCTTCTGGTAGAGCACCTCTGTCCAACTTCTCCTCCACTTGCCCCACCTTCCTGGAGCCCTCCACGTAGTCCACAATCGTTGGCCACACTTTCCCAAGCCTCCATGGTGATCGGCTCTCCCTAGACTCCTACTTTTCCCACTTCATGACTGAGCAGTGATGTTGGCAGCCACATCACTGTTCAGGTATATGTCGTAGACTGTCACAAGTCCGTTCGTCGTCTCTTGTGGGTAAACCTGTGAAGTCCACACGTGTAGGTGCAGTAGTCTAACCGTCCCATTGGTGCTTAGGAAAGTTGTTTTTATCTAGTTTGTTATTTGTTCTGTAAAATTCAAATCTTCACAGTTCTGGTTATCATGGTTTCTCGTGAATCATTGGTGAAGAACCTCAATGGGATTTCTGAGAACTTAATGGCAATAATTATCTCCTCTAGACACAGAGTTTCAAGACCTTCATCACAACACATTGAAAATTGAAGCATCTAAGTGATCCAAAAGGCAAAGCAAATACATATGATGACTAATATGCAGATGATGTGGCTATTGTGTCATGATTGGTTAACAATATGGAACCTCCAACTGCACTGAGTGTCATGATGCTACGTACGACCAAGAAAATCAAGAACACTCACATATGGGTATAAGCAACTATTCACATTACAACAAGATGATCCGTCCGTTCAAGAACACTTCATGACTCTTTGTGTTCTCTTGGATGAACTTGATGTCTCTCATCCCTTGACCATCTATATCACTCAGTTGAGACAGTACCATCTCTACTTATCCAGCTTGAATTTGGACCTTTGCACACAGATCAGTGGACGGATGTTAGACACTTATAGTGTACCAAACTTGCAAACTACATTTACCAGGGTTCTTCACATTTCTATAGCGACGCCAGCTACTAACCAGCCATGGTAGCCACTCGTGGTCGAGGGTGAGGGAGTTTTTGAGGGGATAGTCATGGGGGATGTGCAAAAAATGGGGGATGTCCTCGGTGTACACACTATGGACGGATAAAACATCGAGTAGACAAATGCTTGGACAAGTTTGGTAGACCACCGATGACACATGTTACTACAGAGTCTTCGCCTGCCACATCCACCAGCGAAAAGCCATCTGCGACCATTTCCAAAGTTGATTATGAGCAATTCTTACAGCTACAGGTCACTGACTCCACTGCCACTGCATCCCATGCTACTTCTCAGATATTAGTGCTCTCCTAACCTCCAAGAATCCCTCTTAGATCATTGATTTTGGGACTCTTTTTCATATGTTAGGTACAAAAACCCTTTTTACACATCTATTCCAACTTTTTGATATCTGTTTAGTTACTATAATCGATGGCCATTCTTGTTCTGTTGATGGAGAAGGAGTTGTACAGGCCTCTTTTCAACCTGCCTTAGATAAAATTCTATATGTACTTAATTTTTCTGTTAATCTCCTTTCTATTAATGTCACTACAAAACAATTACTTTGTTGTGTGATCTTTTTCCCTTTTCACTGCACCTTTCAGAATTTATAGAAAAGAATGAAGATTGGTTTGAACCGTGAGCAAGGTTATGACGTGTATTATATACCACAAGGTTTAGCTTTTATGGCATCCATTTCAGAACCATCCCTTCTTTGACACTACCAGTTAGGTCATCCATCTCACAGAAAATTACAACAAGCCTTACCTTGATTTTTGGTATCTCGTTTTGATTGTGAATCATGTTTGTTACATAAATACCATCTTGCTACCTTTAAGTGTCTACGTCTAATGTCAAGTCACAATTTATTTCAATTAGTTTATTGTGATATCTAGGCCTAATTAGAGTTCCATCTATGTCTAGTCATCGTTATATTATTATTTTTATTGATATTTTTCACATGTCTTGGATTTAATTGATGAAGAATAATTGTTATCTCCTTGATGTATTCAAAGTTTTTATCAATAAAATAAAAAAATTAATTTGATGTTACTCAAAAATATTTACATACAGACAATGCTCTTGAATTTCAATCTTACAGTGCTTCTTTAGGGACACACTATCATGTTGTAAATGTCTATTCTTAAATATTTATAGACTGATACTATCCTTACAGCTACGTATCTGATTAATAGGGTTCCCTTTACCCCTTTAGGGGGTGAGGTTCCACGCAGACGTCTTCGACCAGTCGTTGATTTTTTCCCTTAACCCCTGATTTTTTGGTATGAGACTTTCGTTTAAAATCTCTCAACTTGATAAGTTGTCTCTCAGATCTATCAAATGTATGTTTGTCGGTTACTCTTGAACTCAACAGGGTTATAGATGTTTTCATCCTCCCACCAAATAGTATTTTGTATCTACCAATGTCACATTTTTTAAGTCTCAACCATAGTTTGATAATCCCACATGCTATTTCTGACGATGAAACTCCCATGCTCAATCAGGAAATGTCCCATCCCTTGCTGGTATATTGTCGTCGACAGTAAATACAAATACCTCCTTCGACAGATCCATCCTTCTCCACAGATGCATATCCCCACTTCATCAATCCAGACCTTCCTATTACACTACGAAAGGATAAGTGTTCCTATTTCAAATTTTATTTCCTATGATTCTCATTACTCCACCTTTTGTAGTTTTGCTTTAGTTATTTCTTCCTAATCTATTCCCAACACCTATCAGGAGGCACTAGAAATACCTCATTGGAAGGCAACAATGAATGAGAAACTAGTCACACTGACATCTCGCAGCACTTAGGAGTTACTGACCCACCTTGTCAGAGCAACAATAGTCACCTACAAATGGATTTATACTGTAAAGCACAAGCCAGATGACACAGTAGACGGGTACAAAGTTCGATTGATTGCACGAGATTTCATCGTCGATTATGTGAAGACTTTCTTACTAGTGACCAGGCTTAATTCTATCAAGGTCATTTTGTTCATAGCCATAAACCATTTATGGAAAATGTTCCAATTAGATGTCAAAAATGCCTTCTTATATGGAGATTTGATAGAATCACTACTCATGAAGCAATCTTCGGAGTATGTTGCTTAGAGATAGGATAGAGTGTGTAAATTGAAGAAGACTATCTACGACTTCAAACATAGTCCCAAAGCGTGGTTTGAAAAGTTTAACCAAGTTGTTATGACAAAGGGGTTTAAGAGGTGTGTTGTTGATCATTCTGTATTCTACAAGAGGATTACCAAAGAATGTATGCTGCTAGCAATCTATGTAGATGACATATTATTGACATGTAGCGATGCTGCAAGTATTAGAGAGATAAAGGAGTATCTTATAACACATTTTGTCACTAAGGACATAAAAAAGCCACAATACTTTCTGGACATTGGGTTTACATATACCTAGTAGAGGATGACATAATCTCAGAGGAAGTATATTCTTGATCTACTTCAAGAGACAACACTTTTGGACTACAAGGCCAAAGAGTACACCGATTAAGCAGACACCATTGTTCTAGGATATTACGTCAGAATTGCTAAAGGATCCTAATTAGTATAAACGACTGATTGGAAAACTCAGATACTTGACAGTAACTAGGCCTAATATATCATACACAATCAGTCTATTATTCCAATTCATGTATAAGCCTAAGAGAGTACATTGAAGTAGAACTTTGCGTATCCTTGCATATGTAAAGAGTGCACCAGGAAAGGATTTAGTTTATAGGAGGAGTGACCATTGAAAATTGAGGCCTATGGAGACGAAGGAGATAGGATGGAAGAAAATCTAGTCATTTGACGCAATACGAAGTAGAATGTGGTGTCCAAATCTAATACAAAAGCAAAGTATAGATTCATCACCTAGACAGCATGCAAGATGATTTAGATCAGATCACCAATCGAGATACCTATGCTTATACATTGTAATAATCAAACTACCATTTTCATTACAAATAATCTCATTTGTCATAGACACAAAAAATATATGAAAGTAGACTGTCATTATGTGAGAGATATGGTGACATCTTCACCAAGGATTTGAGTACATGAGTGTTTAGGTCTCTATGTATCAAGCTGGGCATGATAAATATATATGCTCCAACTTAAGGAGGAGTGTTAAAGTTAAACGGGTTATTAGATATACACTTAGGGTGTCTAATACTCTATTTATATGTACTCTCATGTTGATTAGTAATCTAATTTTCACCATTTACCAAAATCTCACATAAGCAAAGGACCAATGTCATTGCTGATGTCCTCAATCATACAATGAAGTGATAAAATACAAAGAAAATAATAAAACACTGCTTTGCTAAAACAATGCTCAATTTCATGAGTTCTTAGCAACTGATTGTTTTGTCAAAATAAACCTTGTTGATGATACAACTAACAGTTACATAAACAAGACAAAAGCTGACAACTACAACAAAGAAAGAAACTAAAGAGAGCTGATAGGAGTATAGGACATAAATACTAATGAATATAACAAAATAAAGAATTTCATACCTTATCAACACAAGGTAGAGTTTCCTCTCCTTATTGCTTGCCCAAGCATCTAGAGCATCTGTTGAGCTGATTCGAGGCATTCTGCCTCTAACGCTATCTCCATGTGATAACATCTCACTGATGGTATCTCCTTTCTCCCCTTCAGACAAGTCTTCAGACATATCAGCAGTTGCATCTCTACGGCCCCACTCACGTTCAAGACGTCGTTTAGCCATACGCTGCATTTCCTCTCCTTCAATCTACATTAAGCAACCAAAAATAAATGCCAGAAGTTACTGACAACTTCACGAAATAAATAGAGAACTGCAAAAGCTTATCTGATTGGACTTCTGTTCTTAGCATTTTCGCTTGATAAAGACAAAATAATAAATAGCAAATGCTCAATAACACATTTCTTTTAAAAGATGTCGTTTCATCAAAAACTTCATCGTTGTAATAAAGTGGGGAAGTAAGTCCTATGTCAATCGAACTAGATACATGCTATAGAAACTGCCAGGGAATGTGAACCACTTCTTTGGAATTTATATATGCTATTTCATCAAATATTCCTCACTGTATGAATTGAGACTATTAAGTTAACAAATAGGTCCTAACAGATAGAGGTAGCCAAAAAAATGAAGTAAACACAAACCATTGCCTTAGAACTTAAAAATCAATCGAGAACTAAAATAGAGAGAGCTGCACCTGTGTACAGCATCAATTTGAAATTAGTAAACCATTCACCATGCTTATGGTTCTCTTTATGGAGCAAGTGAATACAAAAGCATAACATCATACTCATACAAAAGCAAAGGAGCCAGTAGATCCCATTAGAAAACCATCAAGGAAAATTAAACTAAGAAGAAATTTGACCTTGGACAAATTAGTGTGTGATGCTTCAAAGCAATCATCTATTGCAAAAAGAAAAGGTTCTGATGAAACGAACAAAGTGTCTTACACGGTAAATTACATGGGTATAGGTCTACCACAAATTGATACTCACACGTAGTCGGCAAATCATGGTTGCATTGTATTCGAATCAAGTAACCAACACAATCCAGGAACAGTAAAAATGCTACCTCGGGCCAACAAGCCATCTCACTAAATCATGGCCGCACTGTATTCAAATCAAGTAACCAACATAATCCACAAACCGTAAAAATGTCCCAGGCCAACAAATCATCTCAATAGACAGTCGCAAGTAGAATGTGATAAGGCTGTTATGGAGAAACAACAGTCAGATCGGAGTATGGATACTTAAAGTGATTTCGGCCTGTCCTCACAGAAACTAAAACACGAGAAGATGCCGCAATAATTCTCATGTATTAAAATAAACTCAGCATTTAATTACTAAAACATGACTTCCCCATCCAGAAAACTACAGAACATTTGCTTAAAAAAACAAAGGAACCTATAAAACATAAAATTAAACAACAAACGTATACAACAGACGCAGCTGTGTTTTTGCAACGAAAAAAAAAATCCAAACCAACGAGATTCCATCCAATTGAGTACTAAAACCAATGAACCACAAACAGGAAACCATCAAACTCCCATTTTTCCCTGCCTGCGTTCATCACCCCCACCACAAAAACCCCGGGAAACAAACCCAAAAAAAAAGGCACAAACCTGCTTCTTCTTACGAGCGAGGTTCCAAATCCTCCAGCACATATTCTCGAGCCTGGTGTTCCTCTCCTGCGGGCTCCTCATCGCCGCCGTCTACCAAACGACACACCATCATCAAAACCATCACCGTCACAGCAACAAAAAAAGATCACCTTTTTTTTCACTTATTCCACACACGTACCCGGACCCAGGACTTGTAGAGATCAGTCTCATCGAACCCAGTGATGACCTCCTCGACGAAGTAGCGGGTGGGGTTGAACCCACCCCTCTCCCTCAGCAGCAGCGACGACGACGACGATGAGTTTGCCCCCTCGAACTTGGGGCCCGAGTCGACGATCGCCTCCAGGTAGCTGTTGATCCAGTCGTCCCCCGCCATCGCCAACACCTCTCCTCCTGTCGCCTCTCCGCCCCAGAGAGAGAAAGACAGAGAGAGAAATGCAAAGGTCTGGGAATGGAGGGGGATTTACGGAGGGCGGTGGGATGTGGAACGAAAAGGAGTGAGAGGGTGGAAGTGTGGAACTGTCTCGATTAAAAAACTCAAGGTGAGGTGGTGATTTGCAAATTGAGTGCCTATTGTTTTTTGCTTTGGGAGGCAGCCATCATGGATTGATTAAATGGCTTGAGAATTTGTTATTTGATTTGATTTTTAATGAATGTTACTATTATTATTGTGTAAATATGTTAAATAAAGGGAGAGAGCACACATATATATTTTGACTAGCACGTGATCAATGTCAATTTTTTTTTTTGAAATCGATAGATGTATATATTTTTTTTCGCTTTGTAGTTCATGAAATTCAAACCTAATAACGAAATGTGAGTCCTACTCTTCTTGACCAACTGTACCATAGTTATGTAGATTGAAATGTTGTTTTATATTGGTAGGATAGATACTTGAGATACCTATGTTCGAAAGGTTGAATACACGTTACACAACAAATGACTAAATGTAGTGATGATTGAGCAATAGTATTTGCCACAATTTGTGTAAATTTCCATTTGCAAAATATTCTCTTCCAAATTAGATGAATTTCCTCTCATTGGAGCATTTTTGGTGTTGGTGTAATGTATATAGATGATATAACTAAAGTAATTAAGTTGTGTCATCTCTAATGTTTCATTAAGAACTATTTTGAAAATTACCACTTTTAATTAGAAGTTAGTTTTCTACTAAAAGTTACGTATTATAATTTTTCTATCAGTAGTATTTTTAGTTTAAACAATAGAAAAGTTGTTCATTATTCTAAAAGTTCGGAAGAAAAATACGTTTGAAAATGATTTATCTGAAAAAACATATCTTATCAAAAGGTGGTCTCCGAAAAATACATTTGAAAATATTTTTTCAGGAAAAAACATTATGCGTCAATCACAATTCCAAATAGGTCTTTGAAATACGTCATGTGTTGATTTCTCACAATATACTCTATAAACACTTGTAAGCATTTATGAATGGATTATCACATAAAAAAATTAACTTTTAATTATGAATTATAATTTTCAAACAAAGCCATAGAAATACCAAATTAGGTTTATAACTCACGAAAAACCAACTATCATACTACAGTTGACCAAGAAAAATAGAACGCACACTGCTTTTTCAATTTTAAATTTTACAAACCACAAAAAGAAAAAATATATACATCTACTACTAGTTAAGCTACGTAAACACAACAACAAAATTTGAGACATAGGACATTATTTTAGTCCTCAGAACATGGCATGAAAAGGGCCGCAACAATACAACAGTGGACGTCACTTATCAGTACACTGTACGTCTATGGTTTATGCAACTAGATCGCACTAAACCATTGACATCGACTAAAATAACCACTGAGTGGACACCACTTGGAATAATATCTTCCTAGAATATTCTTCCCATGTACGGGATCCCAGTCTGTCAAACTGCCACGTGTCCGATGGAGCCCACATGGCCGCCGTTGGTCCCCTTGGATCCGATCCTGTACCTGGAGGGCCTGAGGGGTGGATGGTTGGAGCAAGAACCTTGGGTTGTGTGCCACGTGTCCTGCCGCCATGGATATGATCTAGAAAAAGGAGAGATGTATTTTATTTTTTTTTAAGTATATTTATAAGACCAAAATAAAAAAAATAAACCGGACAGGCCTCAGATGGAAGCATAGTTAATACCGACGTTTATAATGTTTAAACGGGAAATGTGAGGCCACGAGGAAACAAGCCTTGCCAAAACCAAAAGAGACCACCTGCAACTCAATCTGGGGGAGTGACACTTGGGTTGCGGCATCCAGGGGCTGATCGGCATTGGAATTTGAGGTATGAAGACCAGCTGGATTGGATGCAATAGGGTTTCCTAGTCGTTGTGAATTGAGTCTTGATTAGACAGCATTTGACGAAATTTGGTTGAGAGTGTAGAGGCTATGGTACGTTGTCTGGGGAGCAGGTTATGTGATCAAAAAAATAATTAGTGGCATGATATGATAAAAATATTGAAGAAATATTTTTTTCCTATTATTATGAAAAAGAGTTTTACTGTGATTCGACTAGAGAAATCAAAAAATGACTTGAACAAGGATGTTCTAACTCTTCTGATTAATAGGAAATTTAAACAGGTGTTTTAGAGAAAAAGTTTAAAATAAACTTAAATGAGACAGATGAATGTCTACAGTATGTGAGAAATAATTCTAAATAACTTAAGAATTGAGACAATGAAAGAAGAAGTGAGTGACAGATTATTTATAAAAATTACATAATTCACAGTATAATGGTCTTGTCTAGTCTTTCTTTGTTAAATTTGCCTATGACAATATCTTGTCATGGAAGCTAGTTTAGCACAAAAAATTAACCTTCAAAGGAGTTACACATCTCCAAATACTTGTTTTAAAAATAGATCTCAAGCCTTCAGCATTAAAAATGTCATTAACAAGTTTTAACCTTAAAGATTTTACTTGCATACAACATTCAACATATGTAATCTTCCTTTGAAAATAGGAAAATAGATGTAGAAATGACTTGAATATGTTCTGAAATAAATAAAATATATATATATATATATATTTCAGATTAAAAGTCCAGTTCCCAGTCGCGGGTCTTCACCCGCACTTCCTGCTCGCGGAAGGAAGCCCCCGCGCCTGCTCCGATCCGTCGCAGGGAACCGTGCGCCTCTTCTCCTACACGCTGCGCCTGCTCTGATCCGTCGCAGGGAACCGTGCGCCTCTTCCCCTGAACGCCGCACCTGCTCCGATCCGTCGCAGGGAACCGCACGCCGCGCCTGCTCCGATCCGTCGCAGGGAACCGTGCGCCTCTTCTCCTGCACGCCGCGCCTGCTTCGATCCGTCGCAGGGAACCGCGCGCCTCTTCCCCTGAACGCCGCGCCTGCTCACGGGAAGCTTGGACGTAGGGAGCCGTCAAGCTCTCCTTTTCGCTCGTGCCTGCTCCTCGACCGACGCGGCTGCTGCGCACCGCTGCATCCCCTCCGCGCAACCACGGGTCTGCTCTTCCGACGCATCCACTCCGTGCGTGGATGCATCCGCACCTGCTCTCCCTCCTCCACTGCTATATAAGGAGGAGGCAGGGTCAGAGTTTGACAGTGCAGCAAAAACGGGGAACATCCTGATTTCTTCTGTTCTCCTGTTTTTTGGGTTTTGTTTCATCTGGTTCCAGTAAAGTTTCTGTTAGGTAGAAATTTCTTATTGAAATTTCTACAATTTGTACAAGAGTTGTACGCTTGGTTTGAGTTGTATTCTTCTGAAGAATAGTGAAACCTATCTGCCTTGCCTGTGGATGTAGCCCTTTCTTGGGTGAACCACGTAAATTTGCGTGTTTGTTTTATTTCAGTTCTTCTTCATTTCATTTTATTTTCTTGTTTAACTAATCCTTAAACTTAACAAGTGGTATCAGAGCCTGGTTGAGTTGTTTGTTTTATTTAATAGAAAATACCATGTCTTCACATACTGTTAAAGTGGAGAAATTTGCCGGGAAGAACAGCTTCAGCTTATGGCAAATCAAAATGTGGGCGCTCCTTAAACAACAAGGAATCTAGACTTCGTTGCTGAAGGAAAAACCAGTTGGGGTCAATAATGTCGAGTTGACAACGCAAGAAGAAAAGGCGCATTCAACAATATTACTTTGTCTTTCAGATGAGGTAATAATCGAGGTTGCAGATGAGGAAACTGCTGCTGGATTATGGTTAAAGTTGGAAAGTCTATACATGACTAAATCTTTAACCAATAAGCTTCTTCTCAAGCAACGTTTATTCTCCCTCAAGATGAAAGAAGGTACGCCTCTCAAATAGCATCTTGATAATCTTAATACTATTCTTATAGAGTTAAGAAGTATTGAAGTAAAGGTTGATGATGAAGATGCCGCTCTGTTATTGTTAGTATCATTACCTCAATCTTTTGAAAATTTTGTCCAATCCTTTGTGATTGGAAAAGATTCAATTTCTTTAGAGGAAGTGAGAGCTTGTCTCCACACAAGAGAATTGCGGCATCTAGCTTCAACTTCAGGTAGAGAAATGACGGGCCTTTCTACCACGTTTGACAAAAATCGTGGTAGGTCAAACTCAAGAAGTTTTGACAAGAAAGGAAAGAAGAAAGGCAAATCTCAGGGTAAAGTAAATCCTAGAGATATCTGTAATTACTGTAAGGAATCGGGGCATTGGAAGAATAATTGCCCTAAAAAGAAGTCAAAAATGCCTTCTGCCTCTACAACACAGGAAGAGATTGCCTCTGAAGTCGATGTTGGCTTTACTGTTTCTGATTCTTCTCTTTCTTCTGATCAGTGGATTCTTGATTCGGGGGCATCACACCATATGACCCCAAATCGAGAATGGTTTTCATCTTATAAATCTGTTAATGGAGGTACTGTTACTGTAGCCAATGATGCACAATGTAAAGTTGTTGGTATTGGATCCGTGAAGATCCAAATGTATGACAGGATGGTGAGAACTATCTTTGAAGTACGTCATGTTCCGGATCTTGGGAAGAATCTTATCTCCTTAATTACTCTTGATGATAAGGGTTTCTGTTACAAAGGAGGATGTGGAATTCTAAATAACTTAAGAATTGAGACAATGAAAGAAGAAGTGAGTGACAGATTATTTATAAAAATTACACAATTCACAGTATAATGGTCTTGTCTAGCCTTTCTTTGTTAAATTTGCCTAAGACAATATCTTGTCATGGAAGCTAGTTTAGCAAAAAAATTTAACCTTCAAAGGAGTTACACATCTCCAAATACTTGTTTTAAAAATAGATCTCAAGCCTTCAGCATTAAAAATGTCATTAACAAGTTTTAACCTTAA
>JAMKQA010005962.1:0-12035 GCA_024699735.1 Posidonia australis | reverse complement strand
TATGGTATTGGGTTTAATTTTGGAAAAAAGAGGAAGAAAAAAGGAGTGTTGATTTTGGAGAAAGAAAATGAGAAATGGGCTGAGCCAATGTGGGCTTTTGGGCCAAGGCGGATTCAGTCGGGCTCGAAGGGCCTAAACGGGCCTTGTGGGCCCACGTGGGCCTTTGTGGGCCTTGTGGGCCCACACAGGCCCAAACGGGCCAAATGCCTTCCTGATGAATTGAATGGGCCTAGGAACGACTAACTGGGCCTAAACAAGTCCTATGGGGCCAAATAGGCTCAAAGGGCTTCGATGAAGTCAAATAGGCCTAAGATAGTGTTATGGGCCCAAATGGGCTCAAATAGGGTATGATGGGCCTAAATGGGCCTTCATGGGCCTAATTGGGTCTCCATGAATTAAATGGCTTGATAAGAGTTTGAGCTCAGCCACCACATCTCCGTCCTGCAAAATTGGGAAAATTGGAGTGTCTACAGTAGGTGTCCCTTGTTAGGTTGACGACCAAAAGGGTACGTGCTGCTAGTTCTAGCGGTGTCGATACTGAGCTGACTGAGAGGTTGTCTAGCTGGATAGGATGAACAGGCACGGGTCGGGCGAGAAGGCAAATGGGCGCCTTAGAGTGCGTGGTCGACGGTGCAGCAGTACGCTCCACCTTTGCGGTCAGCCGTATCATGTGGACTGTTGACTCAGAATCGGCATGGCTCAATTGATATAGATGGGTAGGGAATGGCTCATCAACAGTATGGATCAGATTGAAGGGGTCTACCATGGATGTCGTAGACCTAGAAGCATGAAGGAAATGGATTCCTAAGGCCCCAACACCTGCCAAGTTGTTATGTGCAGGCATAGGCTGGCTGACAATGTTGGGATAGGCAGATGGTGCTTGTGCCCGTGGGGGTGATGGTGTTGGTGTAGTGTGTGCCTCCTGGGTGTCAATGATGATGACCTTGCGGTCAATCAAGTCCTGAATGGCATTCCAAAGAGCTAAGCAATTATCTGTCGAATCGCCCACGTAGCGATGGAAATTATAGTGGAGGTTCGTGTTGTACCACGCCGGAAGAGGGTTCCGCGGGGGGCAGACCTCTGGAAGGTTCAGAAGTGACACCACCTTGGGGAGGACAACACTCAATGGCTCTCCAAGTGGGGTTTACTATCGTGTAGCACGCTGAGGCCCTCTCTGCCCTCGGTGGGGTCCTTGCCATACCAGTGGCATGGGGTACACTGGCTGGGCAGTGGTGGTGATCTGTGGTGTGCGTGGTGCCCTAGGTGTAGGTGCATAGACTAATTGATTCGGGCTTGGCTGGTTCACTACATTGACGGGCATAGCAGGAGACCCTACATATGCGACGGTAGACTTGGGAGGATCCCTCCTCTTAGGGTAATTGGTGCCAACGCTGTTATGAGTGCTGCTACTCGCATGGTGATCTGGAAAGGTGACTTGCTTGGCAAAGGTGGCGAGAGCAGGAAAGCTGGCGCTGCCAAGGGAGCTCTCTACACGCGCACCTACCAAAATCAAAGATGCAAAAGTGGTGATAGGGTGAATGCTCAACAGAGCCCCAATATTTGGCTGCACGCTTTCAATAACAACTTCAATAGATTCCTCATCATAGGGTCTATCTCTCACTTGCGATGCTAGGACACGCCAGCAACCGACGTACTCCCCAAACAACTCGTGGGGTCTCTGTCTAGTGGCAACAAGATCCTTTCTCTTTGGGACTAAGTCGAGATAGAAAGCATATTGGTCCATGAACGCCTGTGAGAGGTCGTTCCAAGTCCTGATTGAGCCCATGTCAAGTGACGTGAACCATTTGAGGGCTGGACTGGTGAGAATCTTCTGGAAAAGGTGGATCAACAGTCTCTTGTCAGGCTAGAGCTGAGCGAAGTCTCCACAATATGTCTTAAGGTGTGAAATGGGGCAACCCTTATCGTTATACTTTTTGAAATCTGAGTTTTGGAAATGCAGGGGGAGTGTCGCCTTTGGGAAATAGCAGAGGTCCTGGAATCCGTAGGGTTGGCAGTGGCCTCCCCGCACTTGTCAAAGTTCTTTCTCAAGATCACCCACCCTGGTGTGGAGGGTATTTGGAGCTGCTGCCGACGAGGGTGATGCAGCAAGGGGAGCAGCCGCATATGCTACGTGAGTCGCACCTAAGTGCCCCTCTGGGTCCACCATCGTGCCTCCTGGTGCTGTGGCATGATGTCGAGCATATCCGTGCATGAGTGCTAAATGTGGTTGTGGGAATGTAGGTGCCTCAACTTGATCATGTGTGGGAGGAGGATGAGCAGAATGCTTTGTAGCAGTGGGTGTAGACACCCCGATTTTGAGGCGGCTTGTAGGCGAACTCTCCAGAAGGATGTTGCTTTAGATACGGCAAGCCTAACCTTATTTAAACTTTATCTGGCATCATGGTTACCTTAAGCCTATAACAAACCCATGGACCGATTAATAATCCAGGCAACTAGGTGGAGAGCATCGATATGAAGCACCATAATGGAGCACCAATATGGAGCACCAAGTTGGCGCACTAAGATGGAGCACCAAAATGGCGCACCAAGCTGGCGCACCAAAATGGCGCACCAAGTTGGCACACCAATGTGGAGCACCAAGCTGGTGCACGGTCACTTTTCAGGGTGCTGCTGTTGGCTTTCCATCTTCTGTGCTTGTAGCCTCCCCCTATGAATATTCCTCTACGAATCTACGCAGGACTGTTGATTTCCATGGCTTTTGGCATCCCAAGGTTTTACAACTTCTTCTCCTTTAAAAGCCACCCATGAGCAACACTTTGAGCTCTCCTAGCAACTCACCATCTCTTAGCAATCAACATCCCAATTTCCAGAGCACTTCTTTTGCATCCCTAAGCACCCCTAGCTGTGTCCAAAGCAACAAGGAGGAGATACCTCAAGCCACCCAAGGAGAATACACCATAGGTAAGCTCCCTTACTCATCTTTCACATAGGCTTTGCATGATGTTCTGAATAAAGCTCTGCAACTAGGCCAATATAATGTCTGTATGTTGGTGTTTCTTTGCACCTTTTTATTTAAATTGTGTGTTTATGATGCTCTTTTATATGTTCATTGTTTGTTTACCATGATGATTTCTTGCATTGTATGATCTTTTTGAGCAATGTATCATAGCCCTATGAGACCACTTGCCATGGGACATGAGCTGTGATGCACCCCCTTTGCATGTTTTATCATTTCTCCATTCTCCCTAAATCAGCTAGATCATTGCATGGATCTTAAGATCCTCCATAGGTAGTTGCAGTCCTTGGGAACCCATGAATATGAATAGATAAAGAGAGAATGAAATGAATGTTTTAGACTTGATTATTTATTATAAATATATTCCCTAGCGTCTAAGTTAATGATTTTAATAATCAGTCATATAATTAGTTGCACACACCTAGCCCAGGCTCTGAAATCAGATTGCAGTCTGAAACAAAGTATCTAGAGTGCACCAAGCTGGCGCACTAGGCTGAAGCACATCACTGGAGCACCAACCTGGCACACCAAGCTAGAGCACATCACTAGAGTACCATCCTAGCACACCAGTCTGCTCACAAGATGCAAGCAACATATTTTGCATCATGATTTGCATGCCTTTCTGTTTGTTTTGGACTCTGATCTTTCTGGCGTTTGATCTCTGATATACCATGTTCATTTTTGCATAATTTCATCATGTAATAACACTATTTGCATTAGTTTTGCATCTAGTGAAGTTGTCTTGCCACTAGGGTATGTAGACTGAGTGCCTTTCTAGACTCTTGTCTAGAGAGCTCTTTTGCACCAGTCCAGGATCCAGACCCAAGTAGCATGGCTAAGTTTCATTGGCTGTTATCAAAATAGGAGTTTTGTGGTCTTGTGTGAGGCTTATTGCCCTTGAGCATAAGATCCATGTCATGGTGTCTTGGGTTTATCTTTCCTTTGATGGCTTTATGGAAGAGAGATGAACTCATATGTGATTGGTTTTTCTTAGATGTCTAGGATGTCTTTTCAAATGGTCTCGACCATGTTTGCAAGATTTTATATCATATAGCATATCAGTCTGGTTGCTCTATGATTTCTGAGTCTCACTTTAGTGGAGCATATAGGTGGCGCACCTAATAGGAGCACATAAGTGGCGCACCAGACTGGAGTACCAGTCTGGCGCACTAAACAGGCGCACCTGCCTGTTTTCAGTGCACCAATAGTGACATTTGGTATGATATTTAGCATGGTTCTTGACTTACTTTGCTTTTGGTTTCCTTTGGGTTTTCTCCTAGACATATCAAGGAGACTCCAGTCTATTTTCATCCTCTTTTATGCATGGTAGTTAAGGTTTTGCATATAGCAAAGCGAGGATGTTAGTCACTCAATGTTACTGGATCTATAGTTATATCTGTGCAATATCTTTGCATCGGTATTCGATCTATGATTTGAGTGACCTTTCAGAGCATTAGGACACATCCTAGAGTCCCTCTACCTATGTTTAGCATAAGGCACCACTTGCATATAGCGTCGCATTGCATTTCGCCCTTGGGCGTACAGAAACAGGCTGAAAAGCAAATATTTCCACATGAGTAAATGAGAAACCCACGAAAGACCGACTTCTCGGGCGCACGAGGGTGCCTAATACCTTCCCCATGCGTAATAGGGATCCTTACCCATTTTTGGTTCATGATTGACCTTTTTTCCATTGGTTTAATTGTGTAGTTATAATGTTTTAAAACGGATTTCGTCGTCTCCCGTTTTTTAAAGTAGATTAGGTGGCGACTCCTGCATTTTATCATTGTTTTTTATTGTTTTGCCGTGACTTCGCTGGTCCTCGTGCATTTGGCCTTCTGCGCCACATATGAGGCTGTCGCCGGCATGGTTACAGGAACTGGCGTCTCTGTTGGGGACATCCAGATCCTGGCTTTCGTTTTGGGTTTTTTTTTCATTTACTTTGGCTTTTCCGTTTGTTTGCTTGTTTCCCATGCTTTGCTTTGCTATCCCTTTGTAACATAAGTTGTGTCTTCCTTACATGCATGCCTTTTGTATAATGGGTGTTTTCTTTTTACACATTTGCTAGGCCACCACTATTGCACATAACATGTGCATGCTTTTTGTTCGTTGATTGATGTTTGCTTTGCATGTTTTCTTCCCCTTTTGTATATACCATGATTAGGAGATTAGAGACATGCTTTCCTCCCCCTATTGGTTAATAAAAAAAACATAAAAACAAAAAAAATAAATAAATAGGATGAACTAGTGACAAACTGCAAACTTTGCCCCAAGGTTTAATAAATTTGCAAGTAAAAGACTTAAAGCATATTTTGCATTCGTCATATAGGGCATGCATCTTCTTATCTCTTGAGTCCACCTATGTAGTTTGCGAAGGACATTTTCCAGTTTCTCATTCTATGGCTTTGGCGTGGGATGAGATATCGATATGTCCCCCTTGTCAGGGGTCGTGTTGATGTTAGTAGACGGTATAGCCTACTGCTTTGGCAGAGGACGAGGTCCCAATTGCACCACCCGTTCATTGCCTAAGCTTTGGCTAGGATTTAGAATGGGAACCTTTACTTTCTAACATTGAGTCGGAGACCCATTTACCCTTGTGTGAACTCGGAGTAGATGGCTTGGTAGGACACTCCTAGATTATGAGAGAACGCATACTAGAAGCATTCATGCATCTACATTCATCCCATCATAAGCAATGCATCTTTTCGAACTCGTTTCCTGTTTTTGCAACACTAACAGTACCAGTCAGAGTGCGAGTTCCTTAGCCAGAACTCAAGGTTTTTCCTTTCACTGACACCCGATGCGACCCAATTTTTGACTGCATCTCTTGAGTTATCTGTCACTTTTGACGATAGCTCATCCTACGATTCATCCTCTTGTTCCCAGCCGCAGTCCAAGCCGTACTCTCTCGCGATTCGCCATGGCCCAGTAAACTAGTGGGCCTCTTTCCTCTGCTACCTAGGAGGAGGTCCCCCTTTTAGTGTACCCTTCCTTTGAATCTGTCCCTATTATCACTACTGCCTCCACTTTTGCCTTAGCATCCGGAGGACCTCCACCATCCTAATATCATGTCCCTGTGGCTACCCTGCTTTCAGGACCATCGACTTGGTCATCTTCTGCTTTTGGGGCCCCAGCTTTTGAGTCTGTCCCCTTGACCTTCCCTCAGACTCCTTTCACTGCTCCTCAGGTTTATCCTTAGGGCTATGTGTTTTCTGGCACCTGGTCGACTGCGGCTGTTTCGGTAGTAGCTTCTCCCCAGTTTGGACAGCTGGGTTCTCTACTTCTTGACTCCTCTTCCCCTATTTTGCCTCCATCTTTTGGAGCCACTAGTGATGATCCCATGACAACGCAGCTGCAACAAATGTCGGCCCTCGCCCAGTAGTTGCAGGGATTGGCACTAGTGCTCTAGTCCTTTTTAGGTTTGTCCTTCCCGACCCCCAAGTTGCCTTTGTAACCGACCCTAGGACCATAGATTGTACCCACTACACCACCCTCACAGCCATCGTCGTCCCTTGTCTCCCCGACGATAGGGGCATCGACATTGCCTTCTGCATCACCGCCACAACACCCACTACAACATGCATCTCCATTATCTGATGGCCAACCTTCTAGGCTGGCTGGAGCACAGCCCGCCATGAGCATAGTACCAGGGGCCATTACGGTCCAACAGCTCTTGCTCCCGCATTCTGCACCTCATGTAGCACCACCCCCTACCTTATCCTCACTCATCTACCAAACACAAGCTTCATCTTTTGTACCACAGCACACAACACCCATGCACGGGTACACTAGCCTTCCTACTGTAGCACTAGATAGAGGAATGGTGGATCCGAAGGAGCCCTTAAGGGTGACCCATACGGTGTACGCGGCACCCGCATCAGCTGCACAATCTGCTACCATAGTAGCTCCAAACGCTCTTCTTGAGAGGGTGAACGACTTGAAGTGCACACTCCGACAATTGTAGGGTGGGGACCGTCGGTCCTACTAATTCTGGGACCTCTGTTATTTTCCAGAGGCGACTCTCTCTCCGAACTTTCAAATCCTAGAGTTCGAAAAATACATTGGTAGAGGCTGCCTGATTTCACACCTCAAAGCCTATTACAGAGACCTCGTCCCGCTCCAAGCTGATGAAAGGTTGTTAATCTGCTTGTTCCAGAAAAGTCTTACAGGGCCCACGTTGAAGTGGTTCACCTCCCTCGACATGGACACCATCAGGACTTGAGACGAACTTACACAGGCGTTCCATGAACAGTATTCCTTTAACCTCAATCTAGTCCCAAAGTGCGAGGACTTGGTTGAAGTTAAGCAGAGGCCCAAAGAAATATTTGGGGAGTATGTTGGACGATGGTGATCCTTGGCTTCACAGGTCACAAATAGACCCTCCGATGATGAGTCTATTGAGATAGTGATTCGGGGAGCACAGCCAGCAGTCGAAGCTCTACTCAGCATACAGCCAGTCACCACTTTTTCTGCTTTGCTTTGGGCAGGTGCCCGTGTTGAGAGTTCACTGTGCGGCGGCAGTTTTCCAGCACTCTCTGCATTTGCCAAACAGGCCACTTCCTCACATAGTGGCGTTAGCAGTAGCAACAACAACAATAACCACAATGCCAATCCACCCAAGAGGTGGGATCCCTCCAAGAATACAGTCTCTTACATTAGATCCCCTGTTGCATCGACAAATGTCCATCTGCCCCCTTAGCACCAATTAGTTTATGCACCCACACTCGCACTTGAAGTACCTCATGCATCATACATCACCCCCACTACCACTCTAGTTTACCCTACCCCACCGATTGGGATGCGCCCACCATTGGCACATCCACAGCCGAGGCGGCAACGCCGTGATAGGCGCCACTATACCCCACTGGTGGAGCCATAAAGCATGGTTTTCCTTAAAGTTGCATCCCTTTTGAGGCTGCCAGAGCTACGCTTGCCACCAAGTCTGCTTCCTACCTGGTATAACACGAACGCGTTCTGCAATTTCCATCGAGTCGCAGGCCACTTGATGGATAATTGCCTCACACTAAGGGACGCTATTCAGGACTTGATTGACCAGAAGGTCATCGTGATTAGCACGCAGGTGGCAAGCCCAATGCTCGCATCAATAGCCGCACAAGCACCACCAGCACATCCTAATATAGTTAGCCAGCCTTTACCACAGCATTCAGCCCCAGGAGCATCTGGTTCCTCTAGAGTCAATTCCATCTTTCCTTTTGGTTCTATCTCATCTTCTATTCGTCCTATCGATCTTATTCATGATGTATCCTTCCCTTTTCCCCACCAGTTATATCGGTCATTCCTCGGTGATTCTGAGGAATCAATTAGTAAGTATGATTCATCCTACTGTTGAGACGGAGTACACTTTGGCGTCGCCTATCGTGTACCCTCAACCACTAGCACCAAGCTTGGCCACAATCGGGGCCAATTCAACCACTAGCCCCTCAAAGTTACCAGTATCCGCCAGCCATACCAGTACAGCTAAGCAGCCCATCCCCTGTTGTTGTCACCCTTACTCATGACACGCATCGTGTTCCATACAATTATGCCACAGAAATGTGTGCAGAGGTAACATGATCAAGTAGGGTGTGTAAGCATGCTAGCGACAGTCTCGTGCTTGGCGTGGAAGGCCAAATGCGTGAGGGTCGGCAAAGTCACGACAAAACAATAAAAAAGAAAATGATAAAAATGCAGGAGTCGCCACCTAGTCTACTTGTAGACACCCCCGATTTTGAGGTGGCTCATAGATAAACTTTTCGGATGTTGCTTTGGATGTGGCAAACTCAATCCCATCAGCTAAACCAACCACAAACCTATGGCAGGCCCACAGCCCAATTAGAAATTCAGACAGGTAGGGGAGAGCACCAAGTTAGCGCACCAATATTGAGCACCTAGCTAGAGCACCAAGCAAGAGCACATAAGTGGCAAACCTAGTTGGAGCACCAAGGTGGCGCACATACCTGGCGCACCAAGCTGGCACACAGCCACATCTCTTGCTGCTACTTGCTGGCCTTCCACCTCCCATGTCTGTAACCCTCACCAGCAAATATGCCATGGAATCTACGCCAGGCTCTTCGTTTACGAGGCTGCCTGCATTCCATGGGAGTTACCTTTGCAAAATTCTATATAAAGACCCCCATAGGCATCCATTTGGAGATCTAGAGCAAGCTATCTATTGATTCCAGCAACCCAATCTCGTCTTCTTGAGCATTCCCTTGCATTCTAAAGCATCTCTAGCCTTTCCAAAGCAACAATGATCATATTATCTTGGGTTTTTCTAAGAAGGAACACCTTGGACAAGGTAGGTTCCTCTCCTTTCTTTTATTTTAAATCTTAGTTCTTGCACTGAATAAAACATGCCATGAACATCATATATAATCTGATTTTTCCTTTTGTTTACATGAGAATTCCACGATGAGATAATTGCTCCATGTATAAGATGCCCAACATGTTAAAATCTATATGTGAAATCTGCATTTTAACACGTATGTGAATTTGTCTTTCTTCTCTGTTTCTTTACACAAAGAACCAAGATTCATGCACATACATGCTAGGGAATAAGTAGCAAATATAGCATTTATGTATTCATCATTTGCATATGGCTGTTAAGTTCACTCACTCATTTCCTATCTTTTAGAATCCCATGCAAGTATTTCAGCCCATAACCCACGATTTGTTATGATTTGGAACTAAATGATAAAATATTTCCATTTGATTGTGCCTCATCATGTTTCAGTTTTTTATCATCTGCATAACTGATTTGATTAAAGAAAAATCATTGATCTCTGAAATCTGGACCAGATTCACTTATGGTTCCATTTTGGTTCATTTTGAATAATTCATATTTGTGTACTAACATATTTATTTTAGTTTCTTTTACTTGATTGGTTCCTTCATGAGTGACTTGTAGAACATGCCATACTTCATGTGAGGATTTACAATTAGAAATTCTATTGAATTGTTCTTGATTTAGCGCACAAAACAAAATATTTAGTCCAGAGTGGTGCACCTAACCAGAGCACCATTCTAAGTGCATCAGTCTGGTTAGAGAGCAAATTACCCTATTTGCATCCCAATCTGCATGGTTTCTCGGATGAATTTGACTCTGATTTTCCTGGCGTTGATTTTTGATATTACATGTCTTTGCATGCATGATTTCAACCCAAGATGGCACCGTTTTCAAGACTTTTTGCACCGTACATATTCAGCCCATAGCTGAAATCTAGTAGGCTGATTGCCCCATACTCCTATATGGAGATTCCTATGCATCAGTCCATGATCCAGGTAGTATGGCTGAATCTTGTTTGCTTTTATTTATCATGAATAGGGTGTGATCTTGTGTGAGGCTTGCACCCCTTGAGCACAAGATCCATATATCTTCTCATGCTTGGATTTTCCTAGATATTCAAATCACATTTCTTGAGTTTACAAGGACTTTGCATTGCGTAACATTCTGGAACCCATTATATTACATGACATTGCACTACATGGCTTTCTGGTGTTTTCCTTGGCACATCTTCCTGGCCCCACTAGTGTACCTAGGTGGTGCTCCAGACTGGAGCACCAGTCTGGCTCACCAAACAAGCACATCAGCCTGTTTTTCAGTAGCACACAACAACTTTTCGCATGATTTTTAGCATTTTTTCTCGTTTTGATTTGCTTCTGGTTTTCTCTAGTTTTCTTTCTTGATATATCAGGAAGACCCAATTCTGTTTTCAGCCTTTTTTATGCATGATAGATCATGTTTTGCATATAGTAAAGCAAGGATGAAAATCACTCGAGGTTCTTAGATCTTCGATCTTATTTATGCAATATCCTTGCATCAATGCTTGACCCGTGATACAAGTAATCCTTCTGAGCATTAGGACACACCCCACATCCCATGCACTCCTATTTAGCATAAGGCACCATTCACTTAGCATGGCATTGCATATCGCCCTCGGGCGTACAGAAAAGGCTGAAAAGCCGACATTTCATATTAGTAAATGAGAAACCCATAGAAAGATCGATTTTTCAGGCGTACGAGGGTGCCTAATACCTTCCTCGTGCGTAACAGGGATCCTTGCCTATTTCTTGTTTAAGACCTTCTTTTCCATTGGCTTTATCGCACGATTTGAATGTTTTAAGTGGTTTTCCTCGTCTTCCATTTTTAAATAGACTAGGTGGTGACTCCTGCTTTTCTTATCATTATTTTTATTGTTTTTGCTGTGACTTTGCCGAACCTCATGCATTTGGCCTTCTGCGCCAATCCTGAGGTTGTCACCGGCATGGTTACACTACTTGAAAATGGGAGATGGAGAAAACCGTTTTAAAACATTTGAAACCATGTCATAAAACCAATGGAAAAGGTCAACATGAACCAGAAAATGGGCAAGGATCCTTGTTACGCACGAGGAAGGTATTAGGCACCCTTGTGCACCCGGAAAATCGATCTTTCATGGGTTTTTCATTTACTTATTTGAAATGTTGGCCTTTCAGCCTGTTTTTGTATGCCCAATGGCGATATGCCATGCAATGCTACATGCAAGTGGTGCCTTATGTTAAACGTGGGTAGAGGGACTGTAGGGTGTGTCCTAATGCTCAGAAAGGTCACCCGAGTGGTGGATCAAACACCGGTGCAAAGATATTGCACGGATATGACCAAAGATCCAATAACACCGAGTGGCGTTCGTCCTCACTTTGCTATATGCAAAACTAAAGCTACCATGCATAAATGTGGATGAAAACAGACTGAAATCCTCCTGATATATCCAGGAGGACACCCAAAGAAAACCAAAGGCAAAGCAAATCAGGAAACATGCTAAATACCATGCCAAAAGCTACTGTGTGCAGTGAAAAAACAGGCATGTGCGCCTATTTGGTGCGCCAGTCTGGTGCGCCTATATGGTGTGCCTATAAAAATGCAGGTCAGATAGTAAGTGTAGACACCCCAAATTTCCAATTTTGTAGGATGAGGATCTGGTGGCTGAGCTTGAGCCTTGGTTGAGCCCATTTGGGCCCACAAACCCTCATTAGGCCATTTAATTCATGAAAGCCCAATTGGGCCCATGAAGGCCCACTT
>JAMKQA010005961.1:0-15942 GCA_024699735.1 Posidonia australis | reverse complement strand
TCTTCACAAGAGTTGAGTGATTCTACCCAACAGTAACCGCGCTTGAGTTTTGGAAGCTAAGAGTACACCCTGCCAAACGCAACGTAAGACACATTTGTCTGTGTTTTTCTCTCAGTATTGAATAATTAAGTGTTTCCTGGATTTTCTAGGAGCACTCTATTCTTGCATGCTACTCTTATCGTTAAGGTGATCTTCCATTTGTGGATACCTTTTTGGATCTTTCGTTTTATTTATATGAAAAGTTGAATCAGCAGGAACTTTATTAGGAGAATATATGTAATCATATGTTGTCATCTAGCCTACGAACAAGAAAAAAAAAAACCCTTTCTTCATTTTTTTCCCCTTCCTTTTGTATATAGATTTCTAGAAACTCTTGGTAGATTACAAGGATGCGCAAATGTTGGAAATTTCAAGCTGTGTCCTGTTAAATCACTAGCAGCTCCCCTGATGACATGTGTACGCCACATCCTGAGTTCCTTGGTATCAAAGTTTTCTGAAGTGATTATTGTTGAAAAATGGAGAGCTAATGTGCTCAAGTTGGTCAGCACTTGAAGTGACCTCCATGTGGGTTTCTACTTGTCGAAGTAGGATTTTTAAGTTATATCGGGAGAGTTTACTAACAAGGAGATTGATGTACTTGGACTGTGATTTCATTCCTTGAATATGAGTGAATTAAGAGTTTCATGATACCTTCGTCTTACTATTTCGCCAGATTTGGTGTCTTTGTGCCACATGTCCAATCGAGCCCCCTGAGAAGAATACGAACCTGTAGGATCCTTTATTGTAATATTTTTCATTCACTTTATCAGGCATCATCTAATCAAGCGCATGGTATCTGATCTCTTTTTTCATATGTCGATTGTTTTCACCAATCTACTAGTCTCGAGATTGCATCATTTTGAGGATGTAATATTCTTTGCGCGGAGTCCACCATTATTTCCTCTTCATGTGGATTATTTTGAGGTGCTTGGATAAACTTTGGTTCTTTAATTTTGATCCGGTTCTTAGCTTGAATACCATGACCTTTTCGAAGCCTTTTCTTTTGGGTTAGCTGACACTTGAAGAAAAGATGGTTGAGAATAGAAGTTACTTGTTGAACGTACCCTTCACTTGCTTATGAAGTTAGAATTCACACTACCAGTTGGGGATCTCGTTCAGTGCAAACTTGACAAAATAATGTTTTATACATGTTTATTAGAATTATTGCTTAAATGAATCGACACATATCAAACTAAATTATTAAATAGTAGTGTTGCATCAATCAATACATTATATCTTGTCCTTCAGAAAGCTTGATTGTTGTGTGTATAATGATATTATTGCCATTAATCAAACAGGTCCTCCTGATTGCCGTGAATAAAATGTTCATCTTGTAGCCTCGGTTTTCTTTTGGAACAAGGCTTGATTGCTATAAATGATGCAGATGAGGTCTTAACTGGAGAGCATCATGTACTTCTACTAGAGAACTCTCCCACTTTCCCTATCAACCTTGGGACTAGCAAATACGGAACCTTCGTTCTTTCGTAGTCTGAGGGTGCAGTCTTGGATCTACAGCATCATCTTCTGGAGTAAAACTCAAATGGAGCTTCTTAGGTACCTGTAACTGCTTTGCATATTACTCGTGGTTGCTTAAATGCCATGGTTGATCCACGGAGATCGGGCCATGAAGCAGTCGTTTCAATGGGGTGGAGCTTGTGACAGCTTGTGATAGAATTCGGCAAAGACTTGAGAGCCAACAGGTTTGGTGAATGGATCGACAAGTTGCTGGTTGGACTTGATATAATGCATGTCAAAATGTTGTTTGAGGAGATGATCACAAATAAAGTGAAGATCAATATCAAAGTGCTTAGTACGAGAACAATTGATGGGATTTGCTGTGAGGTGTATTGCATTGGTGTTATCATACCGTATGCGTGGCATTGGAGAAGATATACGAGGTTCTTGAAGTAACATTCTTAACCATAAGATTTCATAAGTAGTGAGAGTTAATGCTCTATATTTGGTTTCAGTGCTTGATCAAGATACACTGTTTTGTTTCCGAGAGCGCCATGAAATAAGATTGCTTCCAAAGAAAACACAGTACCTAGAATGAGAATATCGATCGTCAATATCCCCTACCCAATCGACATCACTATATGCTTGTAATTGAGTTGCGTTGCTGAAAGCTTGTAGTTGTGAGGAGGATGACTTCTGATAGTACAATCCATGATATATAGTATTCTTTAAATAACGTAAAACACGTTTAGCAGCCTTCATATGTTCAATGGTAGGATTGGATAAGTATTGACAAACTTTATTGACAGGATAGGAGATGTCTGACCGTGTAATACAAAGATACTGCAATGCTCTTACCAAACTCGATATTCAGTGGGATTTTTAAGTGAATCACCGTTAGATTTGGTGAGTTTGGTAGAAGGAGTCATTGAAGTTTTGCAAGGTTTGGTACCATCCAATTTAGATCGTTTTAATAAGTCCACCAGATACTTTGATTGTGAGAGATGTAGAGTTTTCTCTGCCCTTTTTACTTCAACATTGAGAAAATAATGAAGATCGCCTAAATCCTTTACTACAAATGTTTGAGCTAGAGCATTGATGATATTGCTGATTTCTTGAGAGGAAGAGCCTGTAACTATTATATCATCAACATATATTAAAATGAATATGATAGGCTGACCAGTATTTTTGATGAATAATGAAACATCGCACTTGGAATCTTGGAAGCCATTATGGAGTAGAAAAGATCTCAATTTATTAAACCATACCCTTAGTGCTTGCTTGAAACCATATAAAGATCGTTGAAGTTTACACACATGCTTTGGATATTTGGGATTAATGAATCCGAATGGTTGATGCATATACATTTCTTTCTGAAGGTTCCCATGTAAGAAAGAATTTGAGACATCTAGTTGACGAATGTCCTAATTATTATTTAGAGCATGACTAAGTAATAATCGGATGGTGATTGGTTTGATAACTGGGGTGAAAGTTCCTTTGTAATCAATGCCATATTTTTGTACAAAACTTTGTACAATCAATCGAGCTTTGAAATGCTCAATTGATCCATCTGCTTGTTTGTAACGCTCTCACGCTACACAATAGTACAGAAACTACCCAAATCAACTAATTAAATCTAAATTAACAGAATTAAATAAATAAAGTCAAACACTCAAACCTGTGTACGGCGAAAGTGGCTCTAAAGTGATGCACTAGACAAGACTGCACCTCCTCCTAAGCACCTGAGACAAGGCAAAAGAAAGCCACGTGAGTGACAGGAATGTCACCCAGTATGCACCCCAAGAACAACAACAAAAAAAAAATCGACAAAAGAACTCCATATGTGTATAATCTTAAGAAATCATAATCATCGAAAAGCCAACACATGCGATTCTATAAAACCGATAGAAGATGTCATTTCAAAACTTTCTTTTCTTTTTCTTTTGAAAACCTCATGCTCATTAACAAATCTTTATGCACAAATTAAGAAAAATCATTCTCATCTAGACTCCCAACCCAAAACACCATTCAATCCACTAATACAAATCACAACAAACCAGGGCGAGGAACTAGTCCAACATAAATCTCAATCCATATCTTAAAACTGGTTGTATCACCCTGGCCACAAGCGATCGACTTGGCCACAAGCAGTTGTCAAGGCTCCACCCTAGACCACATTGTAGTGCCGCGGTGAACCACCCCGTGAAGGAGTTCAACCGCCCCGACCGCAACCTTAAAGGCGTACCCTCACTGGTATAAGCACAGAGTGCGTCCTCACGACGCCCTGGTGCTCGAACACCTGGAGACTCTAACCTCAAACCCGACCAGCATCGACACTGAGGGTAGTCCGGGTCTACTATACCCTAGGTCCTACAATACCACCGCAGTTTTGAAGCTCCTACCCCAGACCGCAACTCGACAACCACAATCAAGGACACGTTCCCAACATCTCTAGGGGTCTCACTACCCCTGTCGGCAAGCCCCGATCTAATTGTGGTTTCTACAAATCTCAGAAATCTCTTTTGAAAACACATGCAAACTTTTATTTCAAATCATTTGGCAAAATCAGTTTTCATTCATAAAACACTTTATCAATCTCTCACATCGATGTCCACATTTCTCATCTATGGTTCTCAAAACCAATTATTCACAATCTCATTCATTTCAAAGTTCATCATACCATGTTTTCACCCCTCTCATGGGTCCACATTCATTTCCACATATTTCATGTTTAACAATTTATGGAAAATATTATTAAGTCAACATGTTTACATGAAACATCTCATAATTCATTTCCATGCATTTCACACATTTTTCATGCATTTATCTCATTTTATTAACATTTTGCAAAACATTTCTTAATATAGTTCTAGGTCCCTATTCGGCATACCGAATAGGGTCCTAGTAAACTGAAAATCCCTGATTCGATCGACTGAAATATTTTGGTACTCCGAATCTCTATCAGTTTTATCAGTTCCTTGCCAGAACGGTCGGCCGAACTCGACCGGTCATCTTTGACTGCAAAACCTTCGATCGTCCGAATCAGTGACTTAGGGGACCCAACTGGGGACGTTTCGGCATATTGAACCCAATTCGGCATACCATTTTCTATTATTGCAGAAAACCTCCCCAATTGGTGTCGTCTCTTCTCTCTAAAATGGGAGTGAGGGGCGGACCCATCTAATCTACCACATAAATCACAAGTAAAACATGCGGTGTAGACCTCAAAGTCTACTTCAAAACCCCTCAATCCAAACACAAAACCATCAAGCATGTTGTTCTATAGAAAATCACGGAGACATGGAGCTCATACGAGGTTACTGTAGAATGTATCCAAAACCACTAGCAAAACCCCACGAAATCAATATGAAATAGCATGATCTCATCAAAAACATGTTATTCATTCCATTCCCATCATTTCCTTTATTTAAACATGATTTTTGCATCATTTATCCATGATCTATCACTCTACTCTAACATGCTTTAACTGAGGAACGGAAGAGGGAAGGGGAACGCGTACCTTCTCCGGTAAGCTCCATATGCCCAACGTGCTCCGGTGAGGCTCGACACAAGCCTCCTCCGCTCGCACGATCTCCTCTGGCACAAGGCTCTCCTCCCACTCTCGGCTCATCTCTGGTCTTCTCCCTCTCACTCGTAGCTTGTGCCTCCGATGCTCAACACCACCACCTCCTCTTATCTCCACCGCCTTGCTTGCCACGTCTTGGAATCCCGCCGGCCATCACAGTTAGCCTCTCTACCACGGACGGGATGGAGCATGTAGGCCTCCCACTAGGGCTCACGAGCATGGGGGAGAGAGGTCACCGGCATGGAGGAGAAGGGGGTCACGTGAATGTGTGGTTGGGCTCCTTTGACCAAGTCCAAGTCCAAGTGGGTCTCACCCCCAATCATGAGTCCCAAGATGCACATACAGACTCACAAGGCCAAAGAAGTCACACCACTAGAGAAAAACCAGGAACACAATTACATTGGGAGAAACCACAACAACAAACACAATCCTGATTATCCATTAATAAACCATATTCAAATAATACAACAAATTCCATGGTTTTACATTAAATGAACTCAGGCACAGATGTTACATTGTTGTTTAACACGATACACCCATTTACTTCCAATGATATTGGCGCCCGGTGGTGGTTGCACCAAAGTCCAAGTTTCATTTTTCGCTAAAGCATTATACTCTTCTTGCATGGCATGTTTCCATTTTGGGTCTTGTAATGCTTGAGCAACAGAACTTGGAGTAGCATGTGATCCACTTGCATATAGAGCATATTTTGGTTTAGATTTAAAAACTTTTTGAGAAGCCCTTGTAACTGGTTGGTGTGCTACTGTATTTTGAACGTCATTAGAGGACAGAATAGAATTTTCTTCATATTGAATTTCCTGAGAGGACACCATATTATTGGTATTCTCAATTGAGGAATTAGCTATAGAAGGCATACTAGAATGGCATGGTAGAATAATAAGAGATGGAGTAGTAACTTCTTGATTATTCAATAGTGCTAAAGAGGCCAACATATGAGGCTGAGAATTTAATGTAAAATCTTCTTCATTAAAAACAACATCTCTTGAGATATAAATACATTTGTGAGTTGGAGAATAACAAATATATCCTTTATGATTTGTAGAATATCAAAGAAAAATACAGGCAATAGTGCGAAAATCAAACTTGTGATTGTAATATGGACGAAGGTTAAGGAAGCATTTACAATCGCAAACCTTCCAAGAATCATAATCAAGAGGTGAAACTGCAATTGGCATTCTATTAATTAAATACACGACAATTTGAAATGCTTCAGGCTAAAAGCATTTTGATAAATTTGCATGAGCTAATAATGTTAATCCAGTGTCCACTATGTGTCGATGCTTCTATTCAGTTGATCCATTTTGTTCATGTGTGTGTGGGCAAGAGAATTGATGTTGAATTCCATGTTCTTAAAGATAATCCCTGAAGGCTAAGAATTCTCCCCCATTATCACTTTGTAAGATTTTAATAGTTGTGTCAAAGCATTTCTCTACCTGTGTTTTAAATTTGATGAAAGTATTGAGGGCTTCTGACTTGAGGGTTAATGGATAAATCCATGTGTATTTAGTGCAAGCATCTATGAAATGAATATAGTACATGTACCCTTGTTTAAATGGTAAAGGACTAAGTCGCCATAAATCAATATAGATCAATGATAATGGCTCATTCACAACAGATATGCTATTTGGAAAAGGAAGCTGTAGATATCTCAGTTTCACATTTCCCAGAGTCATCTAGGATAGGAACCTTTGAGGCATCCCGATCTCAAGACTAAGGATCTCTTGTTCTATCTTCTAGATATTTCATGTTTTCTTTAAAAACATTCTTAATTTTACTTGGTTCAAGGTTGTTAGTTGTGGCAGAGCTAATCCGCTCAAGCTGGTGGTATGCTTGAGTCCCTTGAACGTTTTGGTGTGAGTCGCTAGCTATGGTAGAGCTAACACTCTCATCTTATTCAGGTTGGTGGTAGATTTGAGTACTTTGAGCTTAAAGAATGTATTTTTAAGATTTCATGTGATTTCTGAGTATTTTACGGACTTTCAACGAGTTCCTATGGATTTAACATAAAAGATAGGGATAGAACACAAAAAGACCAAGATGTTACCATAAGTACATGTGACTAGACTCGTTGCTACAGATACAGGTAACTAGTCTCGTTGCCATAATTAGAGGTGACTAGACTCGTCGCCACACCAACAAGCGACAAGAATCCTGGAATTATTTCTCAATATAATTTGTCATCCCAAGCTTTAATATAATATATAGGATATTTATAAGTATTATCATTTTTTTTCCCATGATTATTATAATTTCTAGGATTTTTCAAGTATTTATTTATTTATAGAATATCATATAAATTTTTATTAATGTCAGATAATTTCTAGAATAATGGATGACGTTAGGATTAATATCATATATTTTATCATGCGCAAAAATGAGATATGATATTAATTATCACCTTCTTAAATGCTAGAATTAATTATAATTTAAAAAGATAATTTCAACATGTGCTTAATTTCCAAATATTTATGTAATTACGAGATTAGAATTTATTATAGATATATTTAACATAATTCTCATAATTTTTGGGAATTTTATCTTTTAAATGTGATTTTAACTTTGAATTTGGATTTAAAATTTAATTTTGAATTCAAATATTTTCTAGAATATTCTAGCGAGTTTGAAAGAGTTTGAAAATGTCAAAACGAGTCGTTTACTGTTGCTAGATATTTGTTGAATTGGTTTTGGATTTTTATGTTAAACGTGGAGATATTTAGAGCTCGTTGCCACGAGATGGCAACTAGTTTGTAAAAGACATTTTTGCCCTTTATCCTGCACTAAAAAATAGAATTTGTTGGTCTGTCGCCACTACAACTAGCAACATATCTTGATACGTCGTCAGTCCCATTAGCGACAAGTCTTAAATATCTTATTTTTTGAATTTTCGAGTAAATTCAATATCTAGATATTTTCTTGACTTGTTTTTAACAAGATCTGAGATTCTCGTGCCTATAAATAGACTCCCAGACCATGAGTTCTGGGTGTAACAGCCGTAAATTTATTTTTGTAATTATTTACATTATAATGAATTTATTTCTGGATGGGTGTTACTATTTCGAGGCTCGTTTGTGTGATTTTGTGGCTTCAGGCTTGGGATTCCTGGATCGACTCTTGTTTGCGTATCCCTGTGCGTGGTTGACACTGTGCATTGTAGCACTGTGCTTGTGAGCCCATGTGTGGGTCCGTGTGGAGTCTATGTTGTGGGCCAGTTGTTGTGGCTGGTGGTTGTGTTGTGTGAGTGTGCGTGCATGGGTGGTAGTTATGCATGTGCGTAACTACTTCTTCCTACGTATATATAGGTTACGGCCAGTGGCTTCCCCTGCACCCCACCCTTCCCCATTTTCCCTGCCCTTCTCTCCTCTCCTTCTTCCTTCTCCTCCTCCTCCCTCGGGCGCACTCTTCATCTCCACCTCTCCCCACTCACGTCCCACTTCCCTCTTCCCCTTTTTCCCCACCCCCTCACCTTTCCTACCTCCCCTGCCTCCTTCTTCCTCCTCTGTTTCATGTGCCAGTGTAAGAAAGAGAGAGAGTGAGAGAGTTAGAGGCGAAAGTGGTCGTGTGGCCTGACGTCAACTTGGCTGAAGCTTCGGAGATCGAGGAGGCTTCCGTGGAGGTCGTGGTGGCCGGTGGCTGGCCAGAAAACGCATTGGGTCGTCGGAGAGCCCATTTCAGGCACACACCTCACCTCATGTCGTAGAAAGCATGAAAATGATAGAAAATGATAGGAATGCATGGAATGTAAGTAAATTTACATTCCTAGAATTTATTGTGAATTTATGATGATTTGTGGTGGTGTTTATGGTCATTTATTGCATTGTGTGGTTTTAGGTAGTTTTGACTCCTGTGGCTTCTTGAATTTATTTCTCCTTGCATGGTGAATGGATTTTGATTTTGTTTGTATGGATTTGGAGTAGACTCGAGGGTCTACCATATATGTTTTAGTGGGATTTTGTGGTGCTTGTTTTGGGGGTCCATCCCTTAGTCCCATTTTTGGCGATCTTGCCGGTGGGTAACCAGAAAATAGCATACCAAATCATTTCGGTATGCCGTTTTTCTGTCAAATTAGATCCTCTGGTCAAAATTCTATAGACTGAGGAAGAAGTTGGGAAGCGCACCGCAGCAGCTGATTAGGGGATGAGTGTTTACAATTGTAGTTCCAGGTCTTGGGACTTCAGGAGATATAGTTGAGGGTAAGGATGATTAGTTGGTTTTGTGACCCTCTGTGATTGTTGTAATATCTTTGTAATCTAGACATCTGCCTGATTGTATGGATGTGATGGTATTGTTTTGCTCAGGCATCAAGTTCTTTTATTGTGGTTGGTCGGATGACCAAAGTGTTGTTTGACTTGAGGAGTTCTTTCTCCTTTGACTCTGAGTCGTTTGCGATGGAGTTGGGAGAGAGACCAACTAGCCTTTCATCTCAGCGTGGTAAAGCCACTAGGGGAGCACAGTTTGGCATAGAGGTATCTCCAGTCTATCGACTTAACGCTGAACGATAGAGAGTTCGACGCTAGCCTGATTGTAATGGACAAGCAGATGAGTTTTAGCATAATGCATATAGTCTGGAGTCTCGTATCCACACACATAGGTTCCTGGTAGTTGATATTTCTGTTTAGCTTTTAATTTCCTGTAATTTAAATTATTTTAAATTATTATGGGAATTGGAGGCATTACACTGGAATGCTTTCCAAAAGTAGAGAGAGCTTGCCTAGAGAGAGAGAAGTCTGACGAAGCCCTACCGAAATCATGTCAGAATCCTAGATCCATAGATATCCTTTCATTCCTAGCCAAAATTGCACCTCTGGAGCTCCATCTGTAGCCTCTACTTCCTCATCCACTCCACAGTGTACGAGGGTGAAGGGAGTATCTTCCAATTCTTACATTTTTATTATTACATAAATCCATTGCATGACATAGATTAGTCCATGGCATATGCATGCGGGGAACCACCACTCGGTTAGTATTTAGTTGCATGTTTAAGTTTTTCTTTTGTTACTTGTTTGCTACACCTAATCTAATCTATTTTCTCTTGTTTTTCTTATTTGTTTTGAAGGAAAGGATCTTACATAGCACGAGGAGGCCATTGGACGACATCTGGCCATCGATCTAGTGAACCAGAAAACCACATCTATCACATCCACCGCAATAACTTCCACAAGGTGTCTTGTCAATCAACGAAAGTAAAGGACAAGTGGTGTTCATAACAAAAGGTGTTGACATGAGTAGACACGATGATATCTACATCAATCACCCCTAAATCCACATCCACAAAAGCTTGTGAGTTTTGCCATAACCGCAAGTATTACAAAAATGCAAATCACGATTAGTAACAGGCAAATTATTTTTGGTAACAATTGATAACATTTTCTAAAGACTTGGGTGCCCCAATCAATCATGCCAGGTTTGCATGAAGGTCCGTACTGTTGCTAGAAGAGCCTGCAGATGAAAGTTCTTATAGTGATCTGATATGGGGAATTTTTAGCAAGTCCCTTTTGAATTGGTAGACGGGTTCGATGATCCTTTATTGTAAAGCCAACATGATCAAACTCTATATTCAGTGAATTATCATTACAGAATTTGTACACAGATAATAGATTTTTCTGAATGGATGGAACAACTAGAATGTTCTTAAGTATTGTGTTACCCGTTTCAGTAGAGATAGTTGTTGATCTTGTATAAGTAATGGGAAGCTGAGATCCATTTCCAACAACGTGTCATTTCCTGCATAGGGTGCACTAACTAAAAGATTGGCAAGCTCATTAGTGACATGATGTGTGGCTCTAGGGTATGGATACCACATAGTATTATTTGCAGTTTCATCTCCTTTATAAACGTAATTAGCATTTGGAAAATTACAAGTAGGAGTGAAATTCTGCGTATCTGTTCTCTTAAAGCAGTTTAGAGCAGAGTGACCAATTTTATTGCAAATCTGGCATTGTGGTTTAGAGTTGTTGTTGGATCAACCTAGACCTCCTATAGATCGACCTCCTCTTCCTCGCCTTGTATCGTTGTTGCGATTATTGACAGCAAAATTAGCAATAGGTGCAACGTTCAGTTTGTGACGATTGAGACATACCTCATAGTAAAGCAACATGCCTTGAAGATCAGCTAGAGGAATAATGGTTGCTTGTATTGTGAGGCTGGTAACAAGTGCCTCATATTCTGGTCCCAGCCCTCCTAAAATATGGAGAGACAATTCTTCATCTGAAGTAGGAGCACCAACAACCGCTAGTGCATCAGCTAGCGTGGTGGCATGAGTCACATAATCTCCCATAGATAAATTTCCTTTCTTTAAGGTTTGTAGCTTGAATTTAATCTACAGCAGTCGAGCTTGACATCTTGAAGCGAATAGCCTCTCCAACAATTTCCAAACATCAATAGAGGACGTTTGGCTGGCCACTTGAGAAAGGATAGACGGCGTAAGAGTAGAGAATAACTAGCTCACAATGAGCTGATCCTGTCTTTGCCATGCAATTGCATCAGTACCATCTGGATAACTAAATGTCCTGTCAACATATCCCATTAAATTATGGCCTTTCAGTAAAGCCATGAAGGAGGCTCTCCAAATAACATAGTTGGTTGTATCCAACTTGATTGAAATAGAATTTTGGATGTTGATGGTATTAGATGCTGGAAAGGAAGAAAGGGATGAGCCATTGAGAGAAGAAGACACTACCAACATGATCAAGGAAGAGAACTTGGTTAAGCTCTGATACCAAGTTAGAAAAAGATCAAACATTGATGAAAGAAAGATGGAATGAAAAGAAGATGGTGCACACAGAAATAATCTGAAACAATATATTCCTTGATAATTTACAACGATACATAAAGGCCATTATATACACGATAGAGCATACAAAATCTTCTTTGGATGTAACTGACCTATTGCTAATTAAGGTAGGTGCCATTATTATATTTTCTATACAAAAGGCTCATGAATTCAACAATTACATATCCTTGATCTACGTATCAAAAATAGATCTATCAAGTATAGACCCCATTTAATTACATGCTATCTATACATTTAACAACAAATATAGATCTACTAAGTATAAACCTCATTCAATTACATGTCATCTATACATTTAATAGAATGAACACCATACTTAACAACTACTAAGATGAACTCTCTCTTTGCATATAGTTTCAATTACAAAATTATTGACTCATTGTAAATGACAAATATATGATCATAAGATGAATGAAAGAAAATTAAATAGTCACTAAGATGTACTCTCTCTGTTTAAACCTTATTAATTTGAAACTATTGACTCATAGACAATGATAAATATACACCATAAGATGAGTGAACCCAACGTTAAATGTCCACTAAGATGAACACTTTCACTTGGAAACTCTCAAAACTAGTGACTCACAAATTTACAATCAAAAAACAAGTAAACACAATATGAACAACTACTAAGATGAACTCTCTCCTTTAGAACAATCTTAATTTGAAACTCATAGTCAAGGACAAATATACAATTGTACGATATGAAAACACGATTGTACTAAACCACCACTAAGACAACCTATCTCAATTCAAAACTAATGACTCATAGTTAGTGACAAATATACGATCGTATGTACGATAGGCAAACACAACACTAACAATAACTAAGACAAACTCTCTCCTTTTAAATAGTATCAATTCAAAACTCATAGTCAACAACAAAAATATAATAGTAACACTAGCGAACACAACACTACACAATCATAACTCCAACAATTTCAATTCAAAACTATTAACTTGTAATTAATGACAAATATACAATCGTAGGACTAGGGAATACAATTTAAACACCCACTAAGATGATACTCTTATTTTGTGCAATCTCAATTCAAAAATATTGACTCATAATCAACAACAAATATCAACTTGAAAGACGAGCAGGCACAACATTAAATAATCACAAAGACGACGTCTCTTTGTTTAAACAATCACTGTTCAAATCTGTTGACTCATAATCAATGTCAAATATGCAATCGTAAGATGAGTAGACACAATACTAAACAACCATCAAGATGAATTCTCTCCTCTGGTGCAATCTCAATTCAAACTTATTGACTTACAATCAATGATAATATACAATCATAAGACTAGCGAACACGACATTAAAAATCCACTAAGGTGAACACTCTCTCCTTTAGAAAAGTCTCAATTCAAAACCATCGACTCATAGGAAACGATAAATATGCAATCGTAAAGCGAACACAATACTAGACAAATATGTACGCATAGTCAATGGTAAATATACAGTTGTAAGGCAAATACAATACTAGACAAATTGTTATAGTCTTAATTCAAAACTTATATTAATGGCAAATATACAATTGCAATACAAGCCAATACAATACTAGACAAATACTAAGATGAATTGGCTTGCCTTTCAAATAGTCTCAATTGAAAACTCATAGTTAATGGCAAATAAATGATTGAAAGAAAAGCAAACACAATACTAAACCGCGATTAAGACAGCCTATCTACATTAAAAACTATTGATTCATAGACAATGACAAAAATACAATTATAAGACAAGCGAACACAATACTAAACAAATACTAAGATGAATTGTCTTTCCTTTTGAATAGTCTCAATTCAAAATTATGGATTCATAGTAAATAATATACAATCATAAGACAAGCAAACACAGCACTAAACAACCATTAAGTCGAACTATCTTACTTTTCGAATATTGTCAATTTAAAACTATTGACAAATTTCTATGATTTATTAACAATATAAAATTTAAATTAGTAAATTAATTTAAATTTAAACTTAAATATAGAAGAGCACTAATACCTATATTTGTCATTTATATCTTTTCATAAGAGATTTAATTAGTATTACTTTTCAAGGCTTTTTTTTCCACAACATGTAGTTTTACAAGTTCTTTGCACTAATAAACAAGTTCATATAGATTTTCAGCTTTGAATAACACACCCTTCCTTCTTTGCAAAAAAAAAAAAAAACACGCCCTTTTGATGAAATCTACACTGATCGGTTCAATCAACAATAGAAGTACAACTTATCTTCTCCCAACGTATAGATGCTATTGAATGCCTGAAAAATATAAATTAAACCTTCATTGCCCTAATCCGAAAGAAGCAGGAGGTTAAATAAATTAAAGACTTTAGGCCTATTAGTCTCCTAAATAGTAGCTACAAAATGATCTCTAAATGCCTTGCAAGTCGACTCAGCCCCATCCTTAACAATTTAATTGATGACTCTTAGAGTGCCTTTTAAAAGGCAAGAATATTAATGATTGTTTTATTGTCGCTTAGGAAACATTGCATTTTCTACACTCATTTTGATCTAAAACATCATGATCAAATTAGACTTTGAGAAAGCCTTTGATAATGTAAATTGACAATTTCTTTTCGATTCTTTCTTGAACTTTGGATTCAAAGAGAAGTGGGTCAAATGGATTAAGATGTGTGTCATTACTACTTGCTTTCCAATCCTTATCAATGGAACTTCAAAGGAGTACTTTGGCGCTTCAAATGGATTAAGACAAGGAGACTTGCTCTCCCCCTTCTCTTCATCCTCGTCACATACATTCTAAATAGAATGATATGTTTAGGACAAAATAACCATCTCATCAGTGAGATTGATTTCCCGAATAATGGTTCCAAAGTTCTAAACATCCAATACGTAGATGATATCTTGATTTTTCTTGCCCCCTCAAAAGACCTCATCAAAGTCTATTTTGTGCTGAAAATAAATTTTCACAAATTGTCAATTACTGGAATAGGCATTTCGAAAGAAAGACTTGAGGACCTCCACCTTATTATGGGTTGTGAAGTGGCCTTACTCCTAATTAGCCATCTAGGCCTTCGATTCATTGCATTTTTTTTTCAAAAACTTTTGCACCCATTGGGATTCGATCCATTGCATTACATAAAGGCTAATGCAAGTGATTAGACCCAGTCATTGACAAGTTAATCTCAAGATTAGAGAGTTGGAAGGGTAACCTTCTTTCCCTTGGTGGTAAAGTCATCTTGCTCAACTCAATCTTAACAACAATACCAACTTATTATCTCTAAGTACTACATTTTCCTATGAGTGTCACCAACAAAATGAATAATACAAGACAACACAATACTAGACAAATACAAAGATGAATTGTCTTTCCTTACAAATATTCTCAATTGAAAACTCATAGTGAATGGAAAATATATAATTCTAAAATAAGCGAACACATCACTAAACCGCTACTAAGACGGCTTATCTCAATTCAAAACTATTGACTCATACACATAGATAAAAATACAATTGTAAGACAAGCGAACACAATGCTAAACAAATACTGAGATGAATTGTCTTTCCTTTTGAATAGTCTCAATTCAAAATTATTGATTCATAGTTAATAATATACAATCACAAGACAAGCAAACACAATCGTCAACCACCATTAAGTTGAACTATCTTATTTTTCAAATATTGTCAATTCCAAACAATTGACTCATAAACGATGACAATTTTTTATGATTTATTAATAATATAAAATTTAAATTAGTAAATTAATTTAATTTTAAACTTAAATATGGAAGAGTACTAATACTTTTATTTGTCATTTGTATCTTTTTACGAGAGATTTATTTGGTGTTACTTTTCAAGACTTCTTTTCACAACATGAAGTTTCCCTAGTACTTTGCACTGATATACATGAAAGCAAGTTCATAAAGATTTCAGCTTTGAAAAACATGCCTTTGAATAAGGCATATCTAATTTGATAGTGGTTAAATAATATTTTATTTTATTGTTTAAAACTTAAGCATCTATGACTATTTCCATGGTTATTCCGTGGCCAATCGATGGCTAAAGCTTTTTTTTTTTG
>JAMKQA010005960.1:0-13648 GCA_024699735.1 Posidonia australis | reverse complement strand
CATCTGGAGAGTTTACCTATGAGCCACCTCAAAATCGAGGTGTCTACAGATGTCCCTCCCTGAGCGAGGTCGAGGGACGGAGGGAACTGAGATCGATGTCAGGGTTGACAAGATACCCCCATTTTGAGGTTACAGAAGGATGGTGTTTGCTGTAGGCAGTAAGTCACTTATCCGATGGATGCACCGAAAGTCATGATGTGTTGCCAAATGCAAATGCTAATGTGAAATGCGTGCAACTGCTGATCTAAATATCGAGGATGTTGTGTCAATGCGAAAAACAAATGCAAGAGCCGATCTTGAAAGCCGATGCAAAGCAGATGCTAACACAAGAACGGGTGCTTGTAAGGCGATGCAATGCTGATGCAAGTGCTGATGTGATATGGCGAAAACACAGAAATCCTTCACACTGAGGGAACTACTGGCAGGAAAATGATAAGTTGTCGGACTCATCAGCCGGATTATTGTGGTTATCAACCTAAGGAGGCGGGATATAACAAGTCAATCAAGTCTTGTCATCCCGATCGCCAGACAGTATGACGGTTGTCAACCGAGTAGTTGGGGATACCAGCCCAAGAGGGGCATGACAAACGGATTATTTGTCAAACAAGAAGGCCCTATCCGCACGGACCGAGGGCAAACAAAGAGATTTCGTGCCCGCAAAATCTTGGAAGAGAAAAGGGAAAGAGGACCTTGACGCCCGGTGAGAGGGTCAAACAGTTGGATTTCCTACCCGTGGAAATCCGAGAGAAGGGCAAGGACCCTGACCATCCGATCAAAAGGTCAAGCCGCTAGATTTCCTACCCGTGAAAATCCGAGAGAAGGGCAAGGACCCTGACCATCCGGTTAAAAGGCCAAGCCGTCGGATTTCCTGGCTGTGAAAATCCAAGAAAGCAAAAGACTTCGATCGCCTGGTCGAAGTCAACAAGCTGGATTTTACGCCCGCGAAAGTCCAAGAGAGGAAGCTGATATTGACCGCCCAGTCAAAGTCAACAAGCTGGATTTCCTGCCCGCGAAAATCCAAGAGGGCAAATGACATTGACCGCCCGGTCAAAGTCAACAAGCTGGATTTCGCACCTACGAAAATCCAAGAGGGCAAACGACATTGACCGCCCGGTCAAAGTCAACAAGCTAGATTTCGCACCCGCGAAAATCCAAGAGGGCAAACGCCATTGACCGCCCAGTCAAAGTCAACAAGTTGGATTTCGCACTTGTGGAAATCTAAGAGGGCAAATGACATTGACCGCCTAGTCAAAGTCAACAAGCTAGATTTCGCGCCCACGAAAATCCAAGAGGGCAAATGACATTGACCGCCTGGTCAAAGTCAACAAGCTGGATTTCACGCTTGCGAAAATCCATGAGGGCAAATGACATTGACCGCCTGGTCAAAGTCAACTAGCTTGATTCGAGCTCGTGAAAATCCAAGAGGAGGAGGTAGAAGGATCTCATCCGCTTGGAAAGAGAACCTGAAAAACCAAAACGATGATCCCTAGATTGTCCCCCAGGAAGGAAAATGGCAATGGTGCTCCAAAGGGTGAAATTGTAAATATGCTGGCTACTTGTTTTCTGACAATAGCACTGATGGGTGAAACATCCTTGTTGAAGTTCTGATCCTAATTGGGGCTTATTTGCAATTTTTCGAAACCAGAGGGCCTTACTGCAAATTGCCCAGTATGACAAACTACTAATTATCGTAGTGCTGCTGGGCGATGATATTTGACATTTGGTTAAATCTTGTGAACATTTGCTCCACTTATAACTTCCAGCATCCGTTTTGGATTACTTTTCGCAGACCCTAAGCTGGCTTCTTCTTAAAACTTTATATTTTGCTCCTGACGGCAAGCTACAGAGTGTCAGGGGTTGAAATGCAATTTTCACGACCATTTGCATTGTGGATCTCATGCACTAAATTATTTACATAAAGGGGCCCACTGGATAACTGCCAAGGGACATTCTTCTTTTCTTCCTATTTACTGGGACTACAAGGGTGCTTGTGCTGCCTGACTTTTTCCAAGGTTCTACTATTATTTTGCTTGATTTCATATCTCCAAAGCAACACTTATATGCATATAGTTTTTCTTTTCAATTTCTTCTTCTCTCAAAGGGCATGCCTCTTCCTCTTCTTCCCCATTTCTTCCCTTCATACGAAACCCACTCCCTCTCCTTTCTTCATCTCCCATTTTCTCCATTCCTCCTCCATTCTCTCTCCACCCCCCTCATCTCTTCACGGTAGTGGCACGTAGGAGGTGTGCGACGGGGTGCTTTGGGCTGGTGCGGGGATCTGACGCGTCAACGAGGTGCGGCTAGGTGCGGCGGCGGCATGGACCGGACTCTCCGGGATTGGTTGGAGAGGGGGTCGCCGGTGGAGGTATCTCCCTTGATCTCTTCTTTCATTTATTTTTTGCTTGGGCTTGCATTTCTTCGTTTGCTTCTTGCTTGGACGACCGGCGGCTCATGAGTTCCAACAGGCATGGGTGATTTCGGTGGTCCGTGGCTGCGGGGTGATGGGTTTGGTGTGGAGGCACGGATTGGAGTAGTGGTGTGATGACGGCATGGAACGGCTTGCTACATGGGTCGAGCGGTAGGAGCCACGCGGTGGCGGGCCGATGATGGGTTGGCCGTGTTGTGGGTAGGCACCGGCGTAGCTCGGCGGGAGGTGAGTTCCGGCCGATGGTAGTGCTGGTTTTGGTTGGCTAATGGGTCCATGTGGTTGGGGTGGAGGTCTGGTGGTGTAGGCTGGTTTGGAGGAGGGAGGAGGTGCAACGGCGGGTTGAAGTGTGGTGGTGAGGGGTTGGCCGTGTTGTAGGGATTGCTGGTTGGTGTGGTAGATTCCGGTGGTGGCGGGTTGACTATGGTGGTGATGGAAGGTTGTGAAGAAGGTTCAAGGTTTGGGAAATACTTTGATTGCTGTTGCCATGCCAAACATATTTTGATAGAATGCCATGCTGCTCTTCTATGCCATTTTCTGAATTTATTCAGAGGTTGCTTTGAATCAAGTTGTTGAACCATACTTGATAGCTTATCCAGAATATTCTATTTCTGCATATTTAACAAGAGAATATTGCCACATAAAACATTGAGCTATAACTGTACGCCTATTTGTACTTGCATTTTTGCCACCATATGCCATGCCCCCTTTTATCCTGTCTTTGACTATAATGCAATATTTGACTTTGCCTTGGATTCCATGTGTCCTTTTGCCCTTTTGTAGGACGATCCAGTTCCCAAGGAGAGAACCCCACAGTCCTTACTGGATGCGTCATCTAGTTCTCGTACCCGACGGCGAGGTAGTACCTCGAGGTCACGTGCCTCCAGTAGCTCGACTCCTACCGTCCCTATTGAGGTATGCCCAAACTGGGAAGACAATGTGTATAAATCTGGTGCTCTATCTGACAATTGCATTTTCAGGAGTCTGGTAATTTCGAGGAGCGGCTGCGGAGTGACCATCATATCTGTGAGGGCCCCGACTTTGGGGTAATTTCTTGTTTTGATGTGCTTTAATTATAACTTGCCTTCTGACTTGATATTAATGTTGTTCTTAATATTTTAGGCTGGTGATGCAAACCAAGTAATGCAGTGTCACTAGGCCCCGATGCTCGACCACTTCGACTGCTTGCCCGAGTTTTTGTAGGATTTTCTCCTTCACCGGTCTCTATTTGGCGGTTTATTACGCATTTCAGTTATACATGGTCACTAAAATTTCTTCAGAGCTTTAGTGGAGAGGTGGAGGTTTGAGACGCACACGTTTCACTTCCCATTTGGAGAGCTGACCATCCTGCCCGAGCAGTGGGCCTTGCTGACAGGCCTTTTCCGCGACGAGCCGATCGTAGGTGAGACTACTCATGGCCTGCACCTTGCTCCTGCACACCTGGGTCGTGTTCCTCCTAAGCCACCTAGGGGAAAACACATGATTACTGTGGGGTGGTTGAGAGAGTGGGACCAGTTCTGGCCTCACCCCGAGCCTGATACCGACGAGGTGGACTTCGTGCTGCGACACTTTTTGCTAGATCTGCTGGCAATGATCTTCTACGACTCGTCTGCGTACTGTATTCATGCTGATTGGTTAGCATACTTAACCAATCTGGAGCATTTGGACCACTACGACTGGGTCGACACCAGTTACACTTGGCTGATCTGCGAGCTTGACAATGTAGTCAAGTTTGGGCACTGCTCCTATGTGGGGCTATATCCTCTGCTGACTGTAAGTATTCATTTTCATTATTTGCAAAATAAATGTCTTTTTGGTTCATATCTAACCTCTGCTTTCCATTGCTAGTACTGGATTATGGAGCACATCACACGGGGACATAGCTTCGATCGCCTTCGTGATGAGCTTCTGCCCCTTCCCCGCCAGTGGGTCGAACCTGACCATCGGGCTACTGCAGGGGTGTACAATTATGAGTCCTACCGGTATCTACTGGACCTGGTAGAGCTCGAGGATGTAAGTTTTCTTTTTACGCTGTAGCCTTCAATTCTTTTAAGCCTGCACTGCCTAAATCGCTTATACTTTTCTTTTCTATAACAGGTTCATCTGCGCCCATTTGCTAGATATGATGGCTTTGATTGGGTTCCTCTGAACTCCGGCCGCGTTTTAAGGGACAAACAGGTGAAATTTTATTGCATGAAGAAATCAGCATACTTTCTCTCGGGGCGCATGAGGCACCAGTTTCTAAATGAGTTCTGCATTCCTGTCCCTCCTCCTTCTGATATGGATCGCTCGGCCTCGACTCGTTTTGTGGCCAGAAGTCAGCATGCGGCAGCTATGGCTTCTCAGGACAGGCATGTCCTTCGGGAAGTCAATTATACAGATTATCTGGCTTGGTACCGGCACGTCGGGAAGCCGTACCTATTTGAGGAGGCTGTGTGGGATAGCCAGCGTGGCATGTGGTACGCCTTTGACTGGGCCAAGGTATTTGATTATAATTTCTGCTTAACACTTCTATGCATATGATCCACATAAATCTGATATTTGTCATAATTTATAGGGCTTTGAAGAACAATTCGGCACCTTTTACGCCGATATCCGATGGAAGAGGGTATGACTTTTATTTTTGTAAATTGTTTTTTTCAACATAAAATATGCCTGACATATTTGTAAACTTGCAGGAACTGCGCTGGCGCAATATTATTTGGGTATTTCTCTCTTTTTTCTGCTCTTGCAATCTTGCTAACACAGGGCTTGATATTCTTTTCACAGCAAGATTTCCCAGCCCATGAGGTGAATGCAGCTAGCAGTGGGGAATTTACTATGGAAGTTTTTGAGGAAGATCGTTTTGACACAAAGGGTTCAAAGTTCTGCTGCCCATTCTCAGGCTACTGCTGCCGCTCAGTGGTCGCGTCGGATTACCCGACGAGGCGCCCATCTTTTGGCCAAGAGCTTTGAAGAGGCGTCGTCCGATGAGGAGGAGTCAGACGAGGAATAGCCATCTTTTATCATTTTGCTATAATCAAGCCTTGTATTAACACTGGAACATTGTAAACATGTTTAAGAACGCTTTTGAAATGATAAATCCCAATTCCGGAATGTGCCCCTTTCTTAGGGTATTGTTTGCGAATGCTTGATGAATTTTTCTGTGCAGATCCAAGAAAGTGGCTCCGACTTAGTGAGGTCCATATTTTAGGGGAGGTGCTGCTGAAATTTTCAGCTGTTTGGTGCACCACCTAGGTGCGCCACCTTGGTGCTCCTCTCAAAAATGGTCAGCTTGCTTTCCTTTTTTGCTAAGACCTCTTGCTTCTTCCCTATATAAACTCGCATTCCCAGCGAGATGTACCGTCACCCTCTCCACAAAACAACCTCAAATCTTCATAGCTCCTTTTCCTTTGATCTTTTCTAGGCTCCGGCTGCGCTATTACAATGGTACGTGAATGTTTTTTGCTATTTTTCCTACTGATTTCTTCATGCCTTGTTATATGAGAAGGAAAAGCAATATACAAATTTCATCTTTGCAATATTATCTTGGATTTACAACAAGACAAATTATTCTGAGCATGCTTTTTTTATTTGCATTTATATTAAGATCATATTCTGCTAGATTACTCTGTTTGCCTCATATTTATGCCAAGTTCTGCCTTCTTTCCTGCCATATCTGGCCCAAATTTGTGTCCACAGAGCTATCCCACCATGGTGACACCGAAATATTGTTCAGATGCTCTGCGTGGCTGGATTAATGCTTTAACGGCTGCAGATCGCGAACAACTACGGATTTGGGGCCTATCCTCCTCCCTATTAAGCATAGCTAAAGTGGAGGTGAACTGGCATCTACTATGTGTTGTGGCTCGATTCTGGAAACCGGCTTTTCATGTATTTCGTTTCGGGGAGATAGAAATGACTCTAACTTTGGAGGAGGTCAGACGGATATGCGGCTTGTCGCCATTCATGTCCCCTCCTGTCTTCACTTGCCATGATAACTATGCTTCAGTTCTGAGTCGACTGACTGGTTTGACCAGAAGTGTTTGTGAGAAGAGCCTTATTTGCAAAGATGGATCAACTACCATGCTGCACTTGGATTATTTTGATAAGATTATCAGTGCTCGTTCCTCTTTAGGCAACCTGTGGCTTCATGGTTTTGTGATGCGTTTCCTTGGGGAGATTATTTTTAGCCATGGCCAGATGACTGTGGCTGTTGAGGTAGCAGAAGTAGCTTGGGCGATGGTTATTCGCCAAATTGATCTTGCTCCCATTCTCCTTGAAGAGACTTATATTGGTTTGGACCAGGCATTGAGACGCTCCTGGCACTTCTATGGTTGTGGCGCTCTGGTGCAAGTAAGTAAGCCATTTTATTTTAATACTCTGCTGTGCTTATTTAACTGTGTAACCTGTTTTGCCAGGTTTGGTTTGCTGCTCATATGGGAGTGGAGGTTCTGCACCCTCGACCTTATGCATTTGAAGCTTATGGCCGCGTTAATCATTCAAGGACACTTCCATATATACACGAGCTGTGCAGCAGACTGTGGAATCTCGTTGAGGACACAGTAGTGTGGCACATTATATCCTCAGCCTCAAGGACTTTTACAGCCTTTTTTAATGCTGGGGACATACGGCTAGTGGTTCTTCTCAGGCTTACAGGTGGCGTGGAATATCACCTTGTCCGAGTCCTTCGCCAATTCGACTTCTGCCAGGACTCCATTATGCAAAGTCTCATTCCTGATTTTTATAAGAGGTATATTCTTGGCTCCAATGTAACAACCTCAGAGTTGGCCCGCATGACGTGTGCTGGTATACAATCCTCCAACCTTGCCATTACTGAGGGCTCTGGTTGTACAGTGGAATATGAAACTAAAATAAGGGAGACATGGCCTATAAGTGAGATACCGCCTAGTGGCACTTGCTTTATCGGGGCTGGCAGTTTAAAGAGACCGATAGTTGACTAGCAAATTTTGTATCACTGATGGACTATAATGATAAATTTGCTTGCGTTAGTGTCATCTTGACTTGCTTGTGCTTGTTCCTGCATTTTCATAGAACTGCTTCCAAGATTAATTTAGCTGGCATGCCCCTGGTCATAGATTCTTCCAACCAAAAAAGCGAATAACATGCCCCTAGTCAAAAGCTTATTTGCCCATATTACGACTCAAAAAGGCAGTTGGCATGCCCCTGGTCGGAATATGGCCAAATGCCTTGCAAAGTGATACAGAAATATGCTTGATTTAAGATATTAGATGCTATGCAAAAAGTGCAATGCAGAGACAGGATTAATGTATGATTAACAGATATTGGTGCCCTCAGCGCCAAGGAAGCCTATATTGCCTAGTGTAAGAAGTGAAACTATCCTCGACTCATGTGGCATTGACTTAGATACTTAGGTTTATTTGTAGCTCTCCTTCAGATACTATGGACTTCATGCCAAAATCTTGGGGCCCTATACCTACTCTTTTAAGGATTCATATTTCTTTTTCTCCCTCAAAGGCATGTTGACTTACCCTATTCCTGCTTGGAGGTAATATACACCTATGCTGAGGGGGTGGCTGCTGTCTCCCTTATGTTAAAGGGGTGGCTTGTCCCTTATGTTAAAGGGGTGGCTTGTCCCTTTGTAGGATCTATAGGTGCATGCTTCGACTCCTCTCCAAGTTATATGGTAGGGATAGGGTCGTCTCGTATGCCTCACTCAGTGGAGCTAGCTTCTGTCTGCAACTTCTATCTTCTTATTTCTTTTATGCTCCAAAGTCTATGTTGTTTCTTTTTTTGCTCACACTCTCTCTAGAGCTAACATTTTTACTCCCTCTGGAAATATAGGTCCCCTGGGAATTTGTGCATTTCGCCCATTTCACTGAATAATCCCTCCCTCACATTCTAAGTTTCAAGGGTAGTAACACATGAGGAGGACTGGACTCGTCCTAAGCAGGCGGACTTCCAATTTTCCTTATCGGGCAATGATAATCTTGAATGATGATGCAGAAGAAGTATAAGACATTATATCATGCGAAGATGTAATAGTCTAAAGTACTAGTATGCGAATGCATGGTCCACGATGCAAAGCTTAAGATTGACTAGGAATCACCGGTAGTACTTCTTCAGGTAGGAGGCATTAACAGGCTCTAATTGCTCCTTACGGTCCATATCTTCAAGGATGATTGCGCCTCCAGACAGGGCCTCCTTCACCACAAATGGTCCGTGCCAATTAGGCCTGAATTTTTCCCCGTGCATCAGGCAAATGGATGGCACGCAAAACCAAATCACCTGGCTCAAAGTTTCTAGGTCGGACCTTCTTCTGATATGCTCTTGCCACTCTCTTCTGGTAGCACTGGGCATGATGCAAGGCTTGCAATCTGTGTTCATCAATCAAATCTAGTAGAACACAGCGATCCTGGATCCATTCTGCCTCCTCCAATTCTGCCTCCTTCAAGATTCTTAACGACGGGATCTCGACTTCAAAAGGAAGGACCGCCTCCATGCCATACACCAAAGAATAGGGTGTTGCTCCCGTTGAGGTCTGGACGGAGGTCCTGTAGGCCCATAATGCATAGGGTAGCTTTTCATGCCAATCTTTATGAGTCTCAGCCATCTTTTTCAAGATTTTTACTAGGTTCTTATTAGCTGACTCTACTGCCCTGTTCATCTGTGGTCGATTGGAAGAGGATCTGTGATGCTTAATCTTGCAATTCTGGAGAAAATCCTCAACTCTCTTTGCTATGGAATTAGTTCCGTTATCAGAAATAATGGCATATGGAACCCCATATCTAGTGACAATATTATTCTTGATGAATTTCTCTGTAACAGCTGCTATGACTGTCTTGTATGATGCCGCCTCGACCCATTTTGTGAAATAATTGATGGCCACCAGAATGTAGCGGTGCCCATTGGATGCGGCAGAATGAATGGCCTCAATGACATCAATTCCCCAAGTAGAAAATGGCCAGGGTAATGACATGCTATGCAATTGTTGTGGGGGAGCATGTATGAAATTGCCGTGTATCTGGCAGTTATGGCATCTTCTGACAAATTGGCAACAGTCTGTTTCAATAGTGGAACAGAAATACCCCTGCAGCATAATTTTCTTAGCTAGGAGAACCCCATTCATATGCGGACCACAGGTGTCTGTGTGAACTTTTAACATTAGCATATCTACCGCCTTTTTGTCCACACATCTAAGAAGCATCTGGTTATAAGATCTTCTATATAACTGTCCGGCCCCGAGCACATATTTAGTTGCTAACCGTGTCAAGATCATTCTATCTATTGTAGAAATGTCAAGAGGGAAGCCGCCAGACTCCAGGAAAGTTTTAATATCACTATACCAGGACAATTCAGTAGATGATGGCTCCTCTTGAATATGCAAACAATGTGCTGGCTGTTCAATGCATGTGACTGAGATATCCATGGTCAGTGCTTCTGAGAGTGATAACCATGATGCTAGAGTGGCCAAAGCGTCTACATACTGTAACCATGCCGACGACAGCCTCGAGGTGATTTTGACGCAAAAGGCCAAAATACACGAGGGATCGGCAAAGTCACGGCAAAAATAATAAAAATAAATATGCAAATGCAGGAATCGCCACCTAGTCCATTAAAATGGAAGACGAGAAAAATCATATAAAACATGCAAATTATGCATTGGAAAAGCAGAGTTATATGCCAAATGCAATCTAACATGCATGGAAATGGCTAAAAAAACAGAGTTATGCCTTCTTGATATGTCAAAGAAGAAAACTAGGAAAAAATACAGAAGCAAATCGAAGTAAAAAATCATGCTAGACCATATAAAAACCTACTGTGTGCTACTGAAAACAGGTTGCTGTGCCTGTTAGGTGCGCCAGACAAGTGCTCCAGTCTGGTGCGCCACCTAGGTGCTTCTATGTGGGCCAGAAAGATGTGCTGAGGGAAAACAGAAATCCATGCAGTGCCACATCACACGAGAATGCGTTCCAGAAAATCAAGCCATGTAAAATCCTTCGCAAAACTTGGAAAACATGCCTTAAAAATGAAAGAAAGGCAAATGCAATGACCTGTGGGCCTTGTACTCAAGGGCTGGTAGCCTCACACAAGATCACATGCTAAATGAAAGATGCAGGATTTAGCCATGCCACTGGATCATTGGCTGATGCTAAGGTTCTCCATGTTGGAGTAAAATGCAACCAGCCTACCAGATTCTGACCAAGGACTGATTATCCAAAGAGATAAAACAACTAGGAAACAATCTTGTTTAAAACCGAAAACATGTATGCAAAACCATGGAATATAAAAGAACAAGTAGTAAAAGAATCCGGCTCAAAATCATTTAGAAAACCATGCAAGAAGATACGCAAAAGTGAATGCTTTACTCTCTGACCAGTGTGGTGCTCCTGCATGGGGCGCCAGAGGGGTGTGCTGGGGAGGTGCGCCGCTCTGGTGCGCCATATAGGTGCTCCCCAGAAAATCTGGATCAGACTGCAATCTGATCCAGAACCTGACCCAGAATAAAGATGGGTGATTTATGCTAATGCAGGTTGATTCATGCGAGTGTTAAGAGCATGATGGGATGCATCTGATCACAGCTAACTTATTATCATTAGAACAAGATGACTAAATGGATTCATGGCAAGAACACATGCAAAATGCAAAAGATTCAAACATGGAAGGAGTAAACCCAATAAAACATGTTGTAACCATGATCATACCAAGAATATAATAAGGAAAAGATTGCTCATGCAGGCGATATAACGCAGATTTTTACACTAGAAATAAATTAAACATGCTACAATCAAAGTGTAGATTTGCATGAAGAGCATCTTGCAAAAAGGATAAATAAATTCATCACAAAATCCTCATGAAGATACAGAAAGAATCAGACCATATATGGAGCTTCTAGCATGCTATTCCATTGCAAAAGAACAAGAAATTAAAGGAACAGTGTGAAGGGCCTACCTTGTCCGAGATGGATGTTCCTTCAAGAAAGAAAAGAAAGACCCAAAATAATAAGCTCCTTGATGCTTTGGAAGGGCTGAGAATACCTCTGGATGCAAGGGAAAACTTGAGTGCTCAAGTGGATGGTTGTAGAACTCTGGAGAAGGCTAGTGCAGCTGTATATCTCTATCTTTCAAGATGATTCAGCCCCTTCAAATGGTTGCCTATGGGGTCTATATATAGGAATTCCTCATGGGTAACTCCTAGGACAATAAGGAGCCTCGTAGACGAAAAGCCTGGAAGATTCTATGGCATATTCGCTGGTAGAGGTAACAGCCATGGGAGGTGGAAAGCCAGCAGCCTGAGAAATGACTGGGCGCCTGGTATGTGCGTCGACCGTCGGGTATGTGCGCCTGGTGTATGCGCCTGGTATGTGCGTCGGGTTGGTGTGCTAGGTAGGTGTGCTAGCTAGGTGTACTAGCTAGGTATGCTAGGTAGGTGTGCTAGCTAGGTGTGTTAGGTAGGTGTGCTAGCAAAGTGTGCTAGCTAAGTGTGCTTGCTATGTGCTCTCTCTTACCTATCTGGATTTCTAGTTGGGTTGCGGGCTTGCTATGGGCTTAGGATTGGTTCAAGGGTTAGCCACATCTAAAGCAACATCTGGAAAGCTCATTTATGAGTCATCTCAAAATCGAGGTGTCTACAGATGCCCCTCCCTGAGCGAGGTCGAGGGACGAAGGGAACCAAGACTGATGCTCAGGGTTGACAAGATACCCCCATTTTGAGGATACATAAGGATGGTGTTTATTGTAGGCAGTAAGTGGCGGATGCACCGAAAATCGTGACTTGTTGCCAAATGCGAATGCAAATGCGAAATGCATGCAACAACTGATCTAAATGCTGAGGATGTGATGCCAATGTGAGATGCCAATGCAAAAGTCGATGCTGAAGGCCGATGCAAAGCTGATGCTAACACAAGAATGGGTGCATGCAAGATGATGCGATGCTGATGCTAATGCTGAAAGAAAATATGGCAAAAACAAAGAAATCCTGCGCACTGATTGGAATCCACTGGCAGGTAAATGATAAGTTGTCGGACTCATCAACCGGATTATGAGGTTATCAACCTAAGAAACGGGATATGACAAGTCAATCAAGTCTTGTCAACCTGGCCGCCTGACAGCGTGACGGTTGTCAACCGAGTAGTTGGGGATACCAGCCCAAGAAAAAGGGGGGCATGACAAACATATCGTTTGTCAAGCAAAACAGGGCCCTGTCCGCACGGACCAAGGGCAAACAAAGGGATTTCGCGCCCGCGAAAAAAAACCCAGAGGAGAAAGGACAAGGACCTAGATCGCCCGATCAAAAGGTCAAGCAGCTAGATTTCCTGCCCAGGGAAATCCGAGAAAGGGGCTACGACCTTGACCATCAGGTCAAAAGGTCAAGCCACAGGATTTCCTGCCCAAAGAAATCCAAGAAAGGGGCTAGGGACCTTGACCATCAGGTCAAAAGGTCAAGCCACAGGATTTCCTGCCCAAGGAAATCCGATAAAGGGGCTAGGACCTTGATTATCAGGTCAAAAGGTCAAGCCACAGGATTTCCTGCCCAAAGAAATCTGAGAAAGGGGCTAGGACCTTGACCATCAGGTCAAAAGGTCAAGCCATAGGATTTTCTGCCCAAGGAAATCCGAGAAACCAAGGACTTTAACCGCCCGGTCAAAGTCAACCAGCTAGATTCCGCACCCGCAAAAGTCCAGGAAAGACAAAGGACATTGACCGCTCAGTCAAAGCCAGCAAGCTGGATTTCACGCTCGCGAAAATCCAAAAAAGGGCAAAGGACCTTGACTGCTCGGTCAAAGTCAGCGAGTTGGATTCCGCGCCTGTGAAAATCCAAAAGGGGCAAATGACCTTGACCACCCGGTCAAAGTCAGCAAGCTGGATTCCGCACCCGCAAAAATCCAGAAAGGGCAAAGGACCTTGACCGCCTGGTCAAAGTCAGCAAGTTGGATTTCGCACCCACGAAAATCCAAAAGGGCAGAAGGACCTTTACCGCCCGGTCAAAGTCAGCAAACTGGATTCCGCGCCCGTGAAAATCGAAAAGGGGCAAATGACACTGACCGCCCGGTCAAAGTCAACAAGCTGGATTTCGCGCCTGCGAAAATCCAAAAGGGGCAAATGACATTGACCGCTCGGTCAAAGTCAACAAGCTGGATTTCGCGACCGCGAAAATCCAAAAGGGGCAAATGACACTGACCGCCCGGTCAAAGTCAAGGAGCTGGATTTCGCACCCGAGAAAATCCAAAAGGGCAGAAGGATCTCATCGGCTCAGAAGGAG
>JAMKQA010005958.1:0-11008 GCA_024699735.1 Posidonia australis | reverse complement strand
ACACCAAAAGATCAAACCCACTAAGTGGCACAATTTTGTTTCTAATTTAATTCTTTGTTTTCAGAAACACTGTGAAAAAAAAGAGATTGGTCCTTGTCTCTGTGGTGCATTTAGTGTGGTATATAATTAGGAATATGCTCACATTTAGCCACTTTCTTACTCTTCCAAAGCCTTTGGAATTGAGGTCCTTCTACCACACATTACCTAGTTCTTCTACTGCATAAGCTATTTAATCATGAATTTGCCATAAATAAAAAGTTAATGTTGGGTTTACAAAAATGATAAACCTTTGTTTCAATCTTTTATGATTGTGATTAATAATGGTTGTCAATTTGATCCTAAAAAATTGGTGAAAGTGCATTTGCTTGCTGTTTTGAAACCATTCAATTACTAATAAATTCCTTGTCTATTTTAAATTAGCCAACTTTTTTTCTTTAAATATCATTCTATGAAGAGACAGAGCACGTAGTGGAACCAGGTCAAAATTACTTACCTTGGCCTCCCATTGCATCATAGAAAGGCATCCTATAAGGACTAGACACTTGTCATTGAAAAGATCTCTAATAAGTTGTTTACTTGGAAGACCAATCTCCTCTCTCTAAGGGGAAGACTAACCCGAGTAAACAGTGTTTTATCAGCAATACCTACTTACTACCTGTCAGTCCTACATCTCCCTTTAAGGATGGAAAAGGAAATTAACCGACTTAGGTGTAGATTTCTTTGGCAGTCATCACTTATTAAAAAGAGCTATCACTTGGTAAAGTGTGACACCTTATGCAAATCTAAGGATCAAAAGGGTTGGAGCATTATCAATCTTAGGAGCTTTAGTATGGCCCTTAAATGTAAACTCCTATGGAAGTTCTGGACTTGTGCACCTAACCTGAAATGGCCAATTTTACTAAGATCTAGATACTATTCTAGAGTTGGGATGGGGGCTTTACTTAATTCATTACTTAGGAAATGCTCTCCAATTCGGCAAGAGTTTAAGAAGTGTTTTGGGATACTTAACTGTTTCATATCAATTGATGTTGGAAATGGTGAAGACACCATCTTCTGGGAGAATAAGTGGGTCAATGGCACCCCTCTAAAACATATACTCCCTGACTTATATAAATTAGCAAAATTTTAAAAATTATCTACTAAAAGGGTGCTACAACTTCATGAGAGTAATTTTCAAGGCTTATTTCATCCCTTAGACAGTGTGGGGCATTAGAACAATCTCTCAGTTCTACAGGCACAAGTGGATTAGTTGACAAACATTTTAACTGGGCTTGAGCTTAACCTAGAGAAAGATAAACTTCAATGGCTTACCTGGTCTTAATTTAGATTATTCTGTAAAATCGTGCTATAATGTTATCAATGATGGGGAACTGAGATTCCACCTGAATAAACCCATTTGGAAGGCTTTGGTTCCCTTAAAAATCAAACTATTTACCTGGTTAGTTGTATCAAATAAGATTCTAACCAAAGATAATTTGAGGTACAGAGGTTGGATAGGTCAAGATCTTTGTATTTTGTGTATGTCTCACTATGAAACTGCTTCACATTTGTTCCTGCATTGTTCTTTTGTTGCTACTATTTGGAAATTTTTCATTAAATTCCCTCTATATCCAAGATACTATCATATTACAGATATTTACCAATATAAGCCCCATTGTTATTTTGTTTTATCTGATTCTGGTTGGAATGTGCTCATTCTGGCATTAATGTGGTGTATCTGAAAAGAAAGGAATAGCAAAATTTCTTGCAACTCATTTAATACAAGCAATCAAATCATATTTAAGATTATATCCCTTATGCATTCCTGGATAGTAACTTTGGGTACATGTTTTGAGAGGGATGCTTTAATTCAATTAGTCTCAGAAATGCAAAATTCCTGGAGCATGAATCAACAAAATATGGGAGCCTCCTCTCACTCTCTCACTGTGCCTTCCAGCTCAGCAGCCAACACCTTAGCTGAGACCATGCCTCCTGTGCATGATTCCTTGGAAGATCACTCCTCATGATTCTCCTTTTACAATCAATTTTTGTGGACTGTAACTTAATTATTTTTGGACTTGCCTGTTTGGCCAACTTACTCTGATTATTCTGGATCTTCTGGATCCTTGGTCTTTTTGTATTAACAGGGACTATATTTTGTTCTTGGTAGTAGTTACATTGCCAAGAACCCAAATAAACATAATTACCGATTTCAAAAAAAATAAATATTATGATGATTGTCTCTATTTTGCTACAGAACCAGGTTAGAATTTTTTTAAAATGACTTATGTTGTTTTTCTACTGTTTTAAAGAGATATTGGGTCAACATTCACTATTAATGAAAAGTAATATATTTCCTCTTCATTGAATGTTTTTATTTGTTTCTGTACAGCCATGGTAGCATTAACAGAGTCAATGTGTTGGAAGACTTTGGTGAAAGGTGCTGATACAAGTGGAATTGGACTTGTCTTATACCATAATTCAGCCTCTTTTCATTCTATCTTTGCAGTTATAATATTAGAAGGTTTATTTTGGCATAGGATAAAATGTTGTTCAAGGCAATGTATAATGTGCTCTACGCCATGACTTTTGATCTCCATTCATTTTTGTTCATTTTGATGAACAATTTGTTCATTAACAAGTTTGCTAATTGGATCTTGAACCTCACATACAGTGGGTCTCATCTTCAAGCAAAAAATGAGATGATCATGCCATAGGCCACATTTGGTGAGATACATCCTTAATTTTTCCAACAATGAAACCCCAATAGAGAGAACCCATTTGTTCTTCTAATCTGACATGCTCATTTGTTCCAAAAAAGAAAATTGAAGATGAAGTACAAGAGAGAAGAAAAGAGAATTTACTTAACATCTAGGTTCCTTGAAAATATATATAATGTAGTTGTAATATCCCAAATCTTAGCCTTCTTACACAATCACTATTAATGATGATAAGCCAGTGGTTAAGTTATTTATGGTGAGTTATTTTATTATATGGGTTTTGCAGCATTTCCTCCTACTCTAGGGGCTTTTGTGCAAAATTTGCACAAAACGTTTATAAAGAAATAAGAAGAAGAATCAAGAGAAGAGAAGGAGAGAAATGGGCGTAGGAAGGAAGGAAAGAAGAAAGGAAAGAGAGAAAGGGAATTGCCAAGGAAGAAGGAGAAGGAGAGGAAGAGAAGTAGAGGAAGAGGAGCCGAACCTGATAATGGAGAAGAGGAGCTAGCCCGTTGTCGAGGAGAAAAAAGGAGGCTTGAGGATCAGGTAGATAAGAAGCAATGGAAAGGTACGCACTCCATAGTTTTTCTTTTGTTGCCAGATGGGAATCCTAGGTACATGATAGTGTGCTTGTGATTGTGGTGATTTTTAGAATAATTATTATGCATTTATGGACCATTTATGGTCGAATTTAATGAGTTGGGGTTTAAGGTACCCCTTTTGGTTTTCTGTTGATATCTAGAAATCCATCCAATGGATTGTTGTGTTTCCTATTCCAAATCGTAGAGCTCGTCAAGGTCTTCGATTGGGCATGTGGTTTGAAATTTTTGGTTGGATGTGTGTGGTTTGCCTCTAGTTCCCAAATTGGGACGAGTGCTAAGCATTATGTTTTCATTTTTTGGTTTCGCCTAGTTTAGCATACCGTTTTGGTTTGGTATGTCGAATTTGGGCTAACTATAGCTTGAACCGCTGGTTTGATATATCAAAATGGTCCTAGGGTGCAGCTGGGATACCAAACCTGGTTGGCCGTTTTCAGTTGGTGTGTTAGACCTAGCTTAGATTTCGATCGACCATTTTGGAATGGTTTATCGAATCAGGCCTGGACCCTTTTCTCCTAAATAAAATGACTTTGAAAGAATAAGTCTTCCTCTAATGAATTAGAATGGACACTAGGGCTAAAGATTTAACCCTAGGATTATACAGTGTGTGGATTCAGGTGTGGTGCACTGAGAGAGAGACTTAGTTGCACCTCCTATTGGTGATTGGTTTCGTAAAACACTAAGGTCTGCAAGACCATTGTGTGCTTATGTGTGGTTCCTCAGTGTGGATTATACTCTGAGAGTGTTTAATTGATGTGTTAATTAGACTCGAAAGTTTTAAAATGATTTTCGAAGTTATTTTAAGATGATAAAAGTGCTTTCAAGAGGTGTTTTTCCTAAGGAGTTTTCTAAAGATTTTGAAAGGGTATAGATGATTTAAAAAGTGGTTTCCAAAGGATTTTGGAAGGGAGATACCTGGATTTCAATGATGTCTTCCTGTGTCGTACCTTGTGATGTTTAAGAGATGACTTTCGAAATGTTTTTGAAAATGATTTCCAAAAGAGTTTGGAAAAGAGATGCATAGTTTTGCAAAGATTTTGGAAAGAATTTTCTGTAGTTTTCTTGTTTGTGGTGGACCAAGAGACCAAAGGGTCATGTTGACAGGACTGGAGGTTGTTGGCCACATCCTTAAGGTGATCAGGCACATCACTTAGGTTAAGGTCTTGAGACCATGAGGCCATAGGTAAGTGTTTGTCGGATCTTAGAGGTATGAGACTCTTGGATTGTCGTCCACGAGGTCGAGGCTGAGGTTCGTGGGTCAAGGTACTTACTGAGTTGGAGGTATGATTCTCCGTTTACTTCGTGTGTCGAAGACCCAGAGTACTATCTATGCCTAGAGCTATAGTGGTAACGGACCCAGGGGATATGAAACCTCTGTGTGGCTGGATGTGATACCTTAGTTGGTATCAGTATCGAGATAGAGACTATTGTAGGGCCTGGGTGAAAGAGACCAGTTTACCCTTGAGTCAGTGTTGGCAGAGCCTGAGGCGAGAGTCCTCTAGTGTCCGAGCACATAAGGGTGTCATAAGGAGATGTATCCCTGTGCTTGAGTAGCCTGTGAGGTATAGTGAGGCTAGAGAGTCAGGATGGTGCGATGCCTGCATAGGGACATGCATCGTGGTAGTGCAAACACCATTGGTCATGCTTCGATGGATTGCTTGTGGCTAGGTGTTAGTTGCTTGGGGTTGGGCAGCACGACACACCAGAGAGGCCTGAGGGTCAGTGTTTGTTGTGACTTTGTGGTTTTCACTCGTGTGTGTGGGACGTTGAGTAATTTGAGCCTTTGAAGGGCATAGAGTTGATGCACCCGAGAGTGGCGTTGAGTTGCTTGAGCTTGAGAGGGGCATTGACTTGTGTGCGCTATAGGTGGTGTAGTGGTTTTTAGAAAATGGGGAGTTGTGTTGGTTTGTGGGATGTGTTGGTTTGTTCTGATCGAGCAGAGGCTCGATGTGTGTGTTTGTGTGTGTGTGTGTGTGTGGCACACTCCTAGGGTTGTCAACTTGATTTGGCAAGAATAGCCATTTCAAGCATGCATATGATTTGAAAGAAAAGAAAGAGTTGGTTTTGAAAAGACATGCTTGTGGTTTTAAAAGAAAGATAGGAAATGGTTTTGAAAGGCATGTTTTTGTGAGGATTTGTGGTTGGTTTTATGTTGCACTTAGTTGTTGTGCATTTTGTTTGGGCTTGGTTGTGGAGTGGCACAACTCAATGTGTTGTTTGTTGCTTTGGGGGCATCCTGTTGAGGATGTCCAATTTGTTTGTTGTGTTGGCAGTCGATTGGCGTGGTGTAGTTCGATCTATGGAGATCTTGTTCTCCTTTGCTTTCATTACGTTTTGGGTTGCCATGACGAAGATGAGGTGAGCCAGTGAGAAAAGAGCATGCATTATGGTTTTTAAAAGCATGCATATGATTTGAAAGAAAAGAAAGAGTTGGTTTTGAAAAGACATGCTTGTGGTTTTGAAAGGCATGTTTTTTTGAGGATTTGTGGTTGTTTTTGTGTTTCGCTTGGTTGTTGTGCATTTTGTTTGGGCTTAGTCGTGGAGTGGCACAACCAAGTGTGTTGTTTGTTGCTTTAGGGGCATCTTATTGAGGATGCCCAATTTATTTGTTGTGTTGGCGGTCCATTGGCGTGGTGTAGTTCGATCTGTGGAGATCTTCTTCTCCTTTGCTTTCTTTGTGTTTTGGGTTGCCGTAATGTAGATGAGGTGAGTTAGTGAGAAAAGCATGCATTATGGCTTTTAAAAGCATGCATATGATTTGAAAGAAAAGAAAGAGTTGGTTTTGAAAAGACATGCTTGTGGTTTTAAAAGAAAGATAGGAAATGGTTTTGAAAGGCATGTTTTTTCGAAGGATTTGTGGTTGGTTTTGTGTTGCACTTGGTTGTTGTGCATTTTGTTTGGGGCTTAGCCGTGGAGTGGCACAACCCCCTGTGTTGCTTGTTGCTTTGGGGGCATCATGTTGAGGATGTCCAATTTGTTTGTTGTGTTGGTGATTGATTGACGTGGTGCAGTTTGATCTATGGAGATCTTCTTCTCTTTTGCTTTCTTTGGGTTTTGGGATGCCATGGCGAAGATGAGGTGAGTCAGTGAGGTTGGCTCTCTATCTCATCATTGGCACTGTTACTTGAGCTATTGGGGTGATCCCATGTGTGTCCTCTGATTAGATGTTCCTGGTTTAGGGGAACTATTCTCAGAGATTTGGCAAAAGTACCTTTGAGATAGTGACACCGTGGAGAGCTCCATCAAGAAGGAGGAGCAACTCGTGTTGGTTTGGGCACTCTTACTAGGAGTTGTTTCGGATTGGAGATCCGTTTGTGTTTGACTCCCAAGTGATCCTTACCTTTGGGGTGGTTGCTGACCAGGTCGTGTGTTAGAGTAGTGCAGTGGAGGCTAGTGAGAGCAGATTACACCTAGTCACTTGGTCTTTTGGCATGTCCACCAAAGAAGCTTGGAATGTTTTGTGACTCTGGGAGGCATTGTTGTGAGTGGTGGTTGGGGATTTTGTGTCCTAAAGGGACTCCCAACCAAGGATTTGTGGAGTTTGGCTCGAGAAGAGCTGTGTTTTGGTGTTGTTTGGGACCTTGACGTGGTGAATTGGCCTTGTAGGGCATTGATTTTCTTCCGTAGGTTCTGAATTTTGGTACCCTTGGTATTTTGCCTTTAGTATTTTGAAGATGAAATTACTTTAAGGGGATTAGGTTATAACGACCCAGTTTCTTAGGCAGCATTTAGGCCAGATATTTAATTTGGAATCTAAGTGTGTTAAACACTAGAAATGTTATGTCTAACATTAGACTCAAGAAATCTTGCATCTTACGCGTGGAATATTGATTTCTAGCTTTGCTAGTGTTGGACGCAAGCTATGGTGTGCCTTATGTTAGACGTGCGATCGGCCGTGTGTAACGCTTTGAGTTTTGTTGATGCCTATATATAGGGCCAGTTAGTTATTTTTTCAGAAAGATTTCTTCCCTCTACCCTCCTCCGTCCCCTGGCTTGGTGTGAGGACATCTTCGATGGTCTTCTTGGTGCATGAGAGCATGAGAGAGAGAAAGAGAAGAGGTAAGGATGGTTTTTGAGTTTAAGCCCTCTTCTACTTCTTCTCCTTCTCACCTTTTTTGAGGTACGATTTTATGGCCGTGTGGGCTATCGCAGGTGAGTAGGATGGTTGGTGGATGTTCGAGGCATGGCTAGGAGCTTGTGGGGAGCGTTGGATCATCGATTGGCTCGCCATGAGGGTGTAAGGTACACACCCCTTTAGATTAGAATTATTTGCTTATAGATGGGGATTTTGATGCATGGCTATGTGAGGAAGTCATCCTCCCTTTATGTATTTATGGCATGATGCTTCGGATGGACCAAAGGAATGACCAAGGAGGGTTTTTGCCTAGTCTATGTTTTCAGTTGGTTGGATGTGGGGCCTGGTGTGTCCAACATAGGATGCCCAGAACTGTGTGTCCAATGCCTGTTAGTGTGATTTCAATGGGTATTCCCTGTTATAGCACGTTTAATTGTTTTAGAGTAACATATGTTGCATGTTGTGGTGAATAGGTCTATTCTTACCTTGTGGTTTGGTCTCCTAGTAATTTGATGTTTATGCATGCTACTTGTGAAGGTTTGAATTAAAACTGGGTATCTTGGGTTGTAGTGCATCTAACATTGGATGTAGTGCATCTAACATTGGATGTAGTGTATTCGACGTCTTACTCCCTAAGTACAAATCTTAATGCATGCTTTAATAAATTTAATTTAAATGGGTTTAAGAAGTTGTTGATAAGATGCATGTAGTGTAGATAATTATATTTAATCATGTTTTAATCCCCATGATAACATAATTAGGATTTGGAATTAATATAAGATGGCTTTTATTAAGAGTGGGAGTTTGGGTTGTTGGATGTTGGTTGTGTTACGTCTAACGTAAGATGTAACACAGTGTGCGTCTTACACCTGGAACTCTATTTTTAATGATTTTCTTGACTTAATCAATTAATTATGAATATGAATGTGCAGGACAATTATTAGAATGATTGCGGGATTGTCTAAAATGAAGTAGCAAAAGAACCCTGGTACATGGGTAGATTAAAAGTTGATATGACTTAGAAATGTTAAGTCTCCCCATATATTGGTTTAGTTGGACTCTAGGGTAATGGAATAACCTTAGGGTTAGCCCAAGTGTGGTTTTGGGTATGGTGCGCTGAAGAGAATATTCAATAGCACTGTTTGGTCTTGTAAGTATAATAGGAGTTCGAGACTAGGGCTTTGGCCCTTGTGTGGTGTCTTCTGGGTAAATTGGATACCCAGACAGTGTGTTTGCTGGTGTTTTCTTGGGTTGTCGTTGTAAGTTGAGTGTGCTGCTCAAAAACTCAGTCGTTACCAAAATGTGGTTTTCTTTGCTAGACAAAGGAGCTGTTTGACTGTGTTTTTGTGAAGTTTTCCTGTAGAATTGGGGAATTTCAAATGGTTTTCAAAACTTTAGCAAGAAAGTGATTTAAAGGATTTGGGAAAGAGATTTTAGTTGAGAGTAGGTGACTCTCATTACAGTTTCCCATGTGATGTTTGACTTAAAGTTTTATGTTGCATTTGAGAAATGCTTTTGAAATGATTTCCAAAGGTTTGGAAAAGGAACTATGTATGCCTTTTAAAGGTTTTTGAAAGTGGTTTTCAGTGTTTTTTGTTGTAGTGAGACCAAGAGACAAAGGTAAGTATTCATCGGATCCTAGAGTTTTGAAACTCCTAGATTGTCGTTTACAAGGTTAAGGTTGAGGTCCGTGAGTCGAGGGTTGGATTGTAACGACCTCCAAATCCGCTACTACTAAACCTACCTACAAAATTTTATTTAATTAATTATTTTATCTTTAGTATTAACCACCAATTACACTAATAATACAACTAAGGCGAAGTACTCTACACAATAAAATAAAACCACTAAACAACAGAAATAAAGCTAAACTAACACTCACTTGGATCCTTGATATGTGGCGGTGTGACTCCTTCTATATACACTAGCAACCGACAACTACTGTCTCCTTCACTTGCCAAAACACACAAAACAAATCACACGTGAGTGACCACTCAACAGTCACCCAGCACGTACCCCACCCACAACCTGTCAATCTATGCCGAAGGCAACCTAGCACAGGCATTACACCCGGACGTCACCAAATCAAAAGGACAATCTACCGATGCCCAGCATACAATCACTGGCATCCCTCTCGGATGCCTCAACACCAAACTAGCCTGTCTACTACCACCTAGTAGGCCACAAAATCACAAAACCATGCCTTTAAAACCATTCTTTTCTTTTCCTTTTCAAAACCCTATGCATGCTCTTTCAAAAATTTTTATGCACACTTGAGATGGCCACTTGTACCAGGTCAAGCCCAAAAGCCACACCAAAACTCAACTACAGAGCCTCTGCTTTGCACAACATGATCCCCTCTGGACCTAAGCACAAAACCAAGCCACGAAGCCTTTGCTCCCAAACCACAGAGCCACCACTCCCAAAGCACTATGCCTCAACAGGTGCGAAAACCACGGCCTCGTTTAGGCCTAAAGCTTGATTTCTGAACCAAGACTCCACACAAATACAAGCACAGACTGTGTGTCGAACTGCCCGGTACCAAGCAGACCACACTAACCACACATTGTGCACTGAAGCACAACCAACTGTGTTTGCATTGCTACGGTGATTGCCACCCTGTACAGGAGTGTTCATTGTCCTACGATTCTCCCTCCAAGACAAACCCTCAACAAAGCCGACCCTCCTAGGAAGGTAGTCCTATCTCTCAGGATGCTACCTGTTATGGGTCTCGTGTCCCACTCGCACTGGCCACCACAAGATATGCCTCCTCACGATGCCCTCCACACGATACTTAGGAAGGAGTCTCATACCTCTAAACCTGACAACACCCGAGCCTTAGTGCTCACAACGACAATAAGAGTATCATACCGCCCTGTCATGCCACGAAACATCTCAATCCGTGGATCTCAACTTCGGCCCCATGAACGACAGTCAAGGAGTGTCATACCTCTAAGACCCGACGAACACTTGCCTCAACCTGTTCGTCCCTACACAAACAGAAAGCTTTGGAAAACTCTTTCTAAAATCATTTTCAAATCTGTACTTTTCTCTTTCCAAAACTCTCTTTTTGGAAAACTTTTTAAAAAAACCATTAAATATCCTTTAAAACTCAAGTAATATTGTGGTCAGTAATGGCATGGAAATCAAAGGCCAGGAAACTACAAACAAAACACAGCCTCGATAGCTCTCCTGTCGAGTCCAGGCAAAAACACCTTGAGAGTGTTTGGGTTCACGAGCACTACGCTCAATGCACGATCACAACTCAAGAAATCACCAACAAAAATGTCCTTTGAGTGTCAAACCCACCATGGAGACACCACAACAAAGCAAACACAACCAGAACTCCATGTTTTGGCGCTAAGTGTAAGATACCTACTGGCTCAAGTCACTCAGGAGCACAACCAGATAGACTCAAATACTTGGAACAATGCCATTGAATACTCCATTCAGTGCACCACACACAAAACCACAAAAGCCCTAGACCTAGTGTAACCATGCCGGCGAGGAGATTCCGCAAATGAATGCGAAATCGGTCGGCAAAATCATGTCGAAAAAGCAAAATAAAACGGAGTCGCCACCTAATCTATTATGGAAGACAAGGAAAACCATACACATGAAAAATCATGCAAAAACAA
>JAMKQA010005957.1:0-12028 GCA_024699735.1 Posidonia australis | reverse complement strand
AACAAATCGTCGATCCTAGGCAGTGGATACTTGTTCTTAACAGTGATCTGGTTCAACATTCGGTAATCTATACAGAGCCGAAATGAACCATCCTTCTTCTTCACAAATAGAACCGGTGCTCCCCAAGGTGAAACACTGGGACGAATAAATCCCTGATCCATCAGTTCTTGCAGCTGATTCTGGAGCTCCCTTAACTCAGCAGGTGCCATCCTGTACGGAGCTTTGGTAATAGGACCTGATCCCGGCACCAAATCAATTACAAACTCTACTTCCCTATGCGGTGGCATTCCAGGCAACTCTTCTGGAAAAACATCGGGATATTCTCTCACCACCAGCAAGTCCTGAATCTTGACCATAGGCGAAGTAGAAATTACCACACATGCCAAATAGCCCACACTACCTCTCGCCAGATGATGGCCCAGCCCGTGACGGTGTAAGTTGAGCCTAGGTGATTGAACCTAGTTGTTTAGGTCACCGACGGTGTAGGCTGAGCCTGGGTCGTTGCACCTAGTTGTTCAGGTCACCGATGGGGCGTCAAACAAAGACATATCCTCGTACATATATGAAAGAAATTGAGGCCAGTTAGCCGGGGCGGTGGCATCCCACATGGGGAATTTTACCGCAGCAGCACAGGGAGGTAGGGGAAATGATGTCCTTGCCTACTGCTTGTGTACCTGGTTATCCCTAATCATGGTAACATCAGTAAATAAAAGTGGAAATGAATAAGGAAAAAATGTGGTTTGTCTAGGATTGGACTTATGAATGGTCCTAAAATTCTAAAATAAAATAAGAATTGTATTTTAACTAGTTACCAGCCAGTATGTATGACTTTGCTTTTGAGCCAAGAGACATTGCATTTTAGGCTGGATCTGGTCAGAAATATGAGTTTTGAAAGTGGTTTTGGTTTTGGGAAATCCCAAGTATTAAAAAAGGGCATGTTTTGGAAAATGATTTCCAAATGTTTTCAAAAGAAAATGCAAATGTGTGTTTCTGAAAGAGAATATGATTTGGAATAAATTTCCAAACGTTTTGAAAAGAAAAGAAAAATGGGCTTTGAAAAGAGTATGGATTTGGGATCTAATTCCCAAGTTGCTTCAAAAAGAAAAAAAAAAGGAATGATGTTTTAAAAGGAAAATTGGATTTTCAAAAGAAAACCAAACCTTAAAAATTTGAAAGCTGAGTTTTAATGGTTTTACAGAGACTTTACGGTTTTGTGTGTTTGAGGCGCGTACTGGGTGACTTAGATGTCACTCACGCGTGCTTGTTTAATTTTTAGGTGCAGTTTAAGTGCAGTTGAGTTCTGGTGCCGGAGTAGGAGCTTCTAGCCGCACATTATTTCCTAGAGGTGAGCCTTAGTTACAGTTATTTAATTTTACTGTAACTAGTGTAATTTTGCTTATGATACTATGATTTAGGTAACGTGCCCCGGTTTAGGGCGTTACATACCCACATTCCCTTTTATCGAAATTTGTTTCCAAAGTTTCTTGTCAAAGGCTGGATGTTCATCAACATTATCGTTTCCATATTTTTGTTGATACATGAAGGTATACCTATCCTGTATAAATAAACACAAGAAATTAGTTAGAGATAATATAAGATATAAGTGTATATTATTAAAACAACTTTAATTATAGCCATGATTACTTACAAGTACATTCTTCGTACTCAGGGTTGACCAAACATGCTCCGACCCACTAATGTGAGATGTAGTCTACCACTCAGCCACTGTAGATTCCCTATACAGTTAAGTGGTCTGTAACAATTGAAACATACGTTATTAATTTAGAAGACAGACATAAATTAAAACATACGTTATTTATCTTTATCATTTTCTATGAAAAACAACAATTGCTTTTTATGTAGTACTGAATGCGAGATGATTATGAATGTACTTTGGACAAGATTGTTTGAGACAAGCACAAATTGGAGGCATGTTTATAAGGTTTCATTAGACTGCTAATTATTTCCATCCTTGCTAATTAGAGAGCCACTTCTGTCTTTCAATTTTTCTCTTCGTATCTAATGGATTTTATGGGAGACAAAAATTTGACTCCTAAGCATTGACTTTAGTAGTGGTGAATTAATCTATGTCCTCTCACATAACTGTGAGAGAGTATATATAGAGGATTTCAATAACAAACCTTATTACAAAGACAAGTTGTTATAACAACCTTGGTTCCACCTCTAACAACTCAACGACCTTGGTCCCACGTCTAACAACCCAAGAACCTTCTACACATATGCTCTAATATGCCCCCTCTAGTTATGAGGGTCTAAAAACCACCGATAACTTGACACAGTGCTTGATGAAGGTAGACTTAGCTAATGGTTTGGTGAAGATATCTACAATTTGTACCGTCGAAGGGAGATGGTAGACAACAAGCCGGTTGCTTGCAACAAGCTCCCGTACAAAATGATGATCCACTTCAATATGCTTTGTTCGGGCATGAAAAATAGGATTGGCAGAGAGGAATGTAGCTACAGGGTTGTCACACCAGAGGTTTGGTGGAGCAGATGGCTGAACATGTAGTTCACGTAATAGAGACTGAAGACATTGAGCTTCAGCGGTGGCATTAGCAAGAGCACGATACTAGCCTCCATGGAAGAGCGCGCTACTATCCATTGCTTCCAAGATGCTTAGGACACAAGGTTATCACCAAAGAAAATGGCATACCCTTTGGAGGAACGCCAATCATCACTACAACTGGCCCAGTCAGCATCTGAGAAGATGTTGATGCTTGTGATGGAGGAAAAACAAATATGCAGCCCATAGGTATATGTTTTCTTCAAGTAACGAAGGATGCACTGGACGGTGAACTAGTGTGCGGTCGTCGGTGTGCTCGTATACTAACAAACCTTGTTAACTGAATGAGAGAGGTCCAGCCGTGTGATGGTATGATATTGCAAAGAGCCAACAAACCGATGGTAGAGAGACACATTAGGGAAGGCAAGGCCCTCCTTCGTGAGCTTAGAGGATGATGACATAGGTGTGGAGATAGGTCAACAATCCAGCATGTTGCTCTTGGCTAGTAGATCCAATATATATTGCTGTGGGAAAGCAATATCCCTTGAGTAGTGGGCATGACCTCAATGCCCAAAAAATGACGAAGTTGGCCAAGATCTTTAATGGCAAAGTGACGATTCATATGAGAGAGAAGAGCCCAGACAGCCCCCTCATTATTTCTTGTAAGCAAGATGTCATCCACGTAGATCAGAAGATATAGAAGCACTTGATCATGGTAGAATATAAAGAGAGAGGTGTCTATAGAGGAGGTCGAGAAACCATAAGATAACAGGCAAGAGGAGAACTTATGAAACCATGCCCTTGGTGATTGCTTAAGCCCATAAAGAGAGTTCCGAAGCTTGCATACATGGCAAGAATATAAAGAGAGAGGTGTCTGTAGAGGAGGCCGAGAAACCATAAGATAATAGGCAAGAGGAGAACTTATGAAACCATGCCCGCGATGATTGCTTAACCCCATAAAGAGACTTCTGAAGCTTGCATACATGGCGAGGGAAATATGGATCAACAAACCCAGTCGGTTGCAACATGAACACCTCTTCGTGGAGATCCCCATGAAGAAAAGCATTAGAGACAACAAGTTGCCGAGCAAACCATCGCCAAGACTGAGCAATAGCCAAGACCAAACGAATGGTTGTCGGCTTAACCACCAGACTGAAGGTGTCAAAGAAGTTGATGCTGGCTTGCTGGTTATACTCTTGTGCAACCAGGCGAGCTTTTTAATGGGCAAGAGAGCCATCAATGTTATACTTGTAGTAGTAAATCTATTTGTTGCCAAGGACGTTCATGTGCGGTAGCCATGGAACGAGGATCCAAGTACTGTTGCTGCGAAGGGCCACGATCTCTGACTACATGGCCGCAATCCAGTTTGGTGAAGTAGCAGCCTCTCTAAAACTCTAAGGCTTGAATGAAGAATTGGAGGCGAGGAGGGATTGTGATGGAGAGTGTGGAAACCATCGACGTAGCCCGGCAAGCGAACGATAATCGACAAGAGGCTGATGTCGAAGTTACATGGGAGAAGGCCTAAGTCATGGTGGGGTTGAGTGGGCCTGTTGTATCCCACAGCATCTCCCCACCACGTGACGTGTAGAAACAGGCAGCGTCTATGAAGGCAACGTGCATGAAGGCAGGGACGTGGGAAGGGTTGACGTTGCATGAGAAGGTGAAGGGGACATGTCAGTAGATGGACATTGCATGAAGGGTGGACGTTGCATATTGTGACGTAGATAGGAGGAGATATCAACCGAGAAATGTGAGGGTGCAGGTGGAGTGGATGAGACCTTGGAGACCATATGAGAAAAAGGGAAATGAGACTCATCAAATGTGGCATGACAAGCAACATACATTCGCCCTGTTTTAATTTCAACACAACGATACCCATGATAATGAGTGGGATATCTCATAAACACACATAATGTTGTTCGATAGGAAAACTTATGAGTGTTATAGGGACGAAAAAGAGGATAAACAGTACATCCAAAAACTTTCAAAAATTGGTAATTTGGATTTTGGTGAAACAAAACTTGATAAGGGGAAGATGTACCCAAGGGAGATGTGGGAAGACGATTAATTAAGTAGACCACGGTTTCAACCGCAAAATGCCAATAGTTAAGGGAAACAGAGGAATGAGCAAGAAGAGTGAGACTCATGTCAACAATATGACGAATCTTCCGCTCGATGGCACCATTGTGCTCATGTGTGTGAGGACATGAGTAACGATGAGAGGTACCACATTGAGCAAAGTGGTTGTCAAGAGCACGAAATTCACCACCACCATCAGATTGGAAATTCCGAATTTTCCTAGAAAAATGATTTGCAACATAAGCCTCAAACTGGACATAGACATGATAGACATCTAACTTTTGAACAATAGGAAAAAGTCATACAAATTTTGAGTAGTCATCTAAAAAGAACACAAAATAGCGATCATTAACAAATGGATGAGGTGTAGGTCCCCACACATCACTGTGAATAATATCAAAGGGACTTGTGCTCTTAGAGTTTGTAACCGGAAGGGAAAGGCAGGATTGCTTCCCATGGGTACAAGTAGAACAAAAGAAGGACTTATTGGATAACAATGGAAGATGGAGTTGTCGAACAACGGGTAGATGAGGATGACCAAGCCTTGTGTGCCAACAATCAAGTGACGCACGAGCGGAGAACACATGAGGCCTAGATTGGACAGGACTGACCATACGATAGGAACCAAGACGATAATCACCTTTGAAAAGTGTGTCACGCATTGCTAGATCCTTGATAAGAAAGAAGAAAGGATAAATCTCAAAATAACAACCATTGTCAAGAGAAAATTGATGAACTGATAAAAGAGGAGTCGTGACTTGAGGAACACATAAAACTTTGGAAAGGAGAAAGGGCAGATGTGGAGTATGTATGGTAGATGAACCAACATGGGAGATTGTCATGGTTTTACCATTTGACATGGAGACCTAATCTGTGCCTTTGTACTCATCAGAGTGAGAAGGACTGGGAGTCGGGGGTAAGGTGGTGTGATGACTTGGAGTCTACACACCAATCGTCGAAACTAGTTTGAGAGAGTAGGGTTGCTGGAACAAAATAGTCACTTCCATGCGACTGAGGATAGACGGCCACCTAGGGCTGAGGCGGTGGAACATAGGGCTGATATGCCTGAGGAGGAGCACCACCATCTGCAGCACCACAATCGGGAAAACAACAATGATACAAACTATGACCATGCACACCGCACACCGGACATGGTACCGATGGTTGGTTGACCTGTTATAACCTTGGGGCCAAGACGAGCAAGAACCACCACGTTTGTTGGAAGGAGATGGGCTGAAGGCTGTGTGAACTTGCACCGGAGTAGCGAGAGAATCGGCCAATAGAGTGGGTAAAAGCCCACCAACCACCTGTTGCGTGGATTGAAGATGGATCTCATGAGCGAGAAGGATGCTCATGAGCTATAGGAAGGTGACTGGATCAGGACAAGTAGAAAGTGCAGCAATAATATCACTGAAGTCGGCAAGAAGATTATTGAAGATGATAGCATTAAGATTTGCAGCAGCCATGGGATGGCCAGCACTACGAAGCTCATCGACGAGTTACTTTGCTTGACGAAGATATGCAGCCACAGAGAGATCGCCCTTCATGAGGTTGTGAAGCTACATCGACAACTACACAATCCGAGTGTGCAACAACCAGCCGAACGCTTGCTCAAGGATCTGCCACGCATCTAGAGGTGTGGCGACCTCGACAATGGAGGGAAGAACTTCCTCCGACAAGGACTGCATGATCCACGAGGGGAGCATCTAGTCCTTGTAAACCCATGCTTGGTACAATGGGTTGATCTTCTCGCTGGAGCTAGCCGTGGTGGTGGAGGACGCAACGAATCCCGACGGAGTAGAGACAACTTGAGAGTAAGTTGTGGGTGGTTATAGGTGAAGTCGGGGACACACTTCCGTGCCATCTATCAGTCCCACCAAATCGAGACTCCAGAGGAGTGGGAGAAATTGCGTCCGCCACAACAGATAGTTGGTGAACGTGAGCTTCACTCCGACATGATGGTGGGCACTGGGTAAGGAAGGGAAGGAAAGGCCATGTGGAGGGCTGAGGATGCCATGATGAAACAAAAAGAAAAACAAGAGGAAGAAGAAAGCTAGAGAAGAAGAAAAAAGGATGGGTCCTGTAGAGAAAGAAAAAGAGAAAACTTATGCCCTATAAGTGACTGACTCTGATACCATGTTATTGGTGAATTAATTGTGTCCTCTCACGTAACTGTGAGAGAGTATATATAAAGGACTTCAATAACAAACTTTATTACAAAGACAGGTTGTTATAACAACCTTGGTCCCACCTCTAACAATGCAACAACCCAGGTCCCATGTCTAACAACCCAAGAACCTTCTACACAGATGCTCTAATAACTGTTATAGAATATCTAGTGGCAAATAGTGCTGAGCGTGCAGTTGATGACATTACCGAACATGCTTTTCAAATCTCAGTGTGGTCTTTACATCCAAATCTGGGACATTCTTTCACTATGACTCCAAAGAATTGGAAATCTGTTGAGTTTTTTTTTGGGTCTGAATCATACTTACTTTCTTTCTATTTATAAAGTCTCTTTTAGCTTTTGAATATGTTGAGCCCAATGGAAAGGATATGGGGATCAATGTAGGAAAGAAGGTCGAAACCATTTTGGTTCTTCTAAATGATAGGGAAAAAATAAATGCAGTATGGGATAAAGTTGTTGCAACTCGTGATAAGTGAGTAGATGAATTAGTAGTCATTTCTTAAGATTTATTCTCTTGTATCAGAAATTGCTAACTGAACCCTTTATGTTCTTTTATCTAGGTATTTCTGACTCTCCTCAACTGGAATAACTTGTAAGTCCGCTTCAGCTTCATGCAATGTTAGTAATGGTGGTTATGGAGGCTTTGGTGGTTCAAAAGAGGGTGATAGGTTCAAAGATGCTTACAGACACAACAATCATTCGAAGGAAGAATTTGGATCAAAATGTAGCAACAAAGATGAGAGACCTCAAGAAAATATTAATGTTCCATACAGTGAAAGGAATAAACTTGAAAAAGGAACTACACTCCAGGGTAGCTATAGAGAAGTATCCAACTTCATCTCATTCAGGAAACTTCTTGTTTCATTTGTCAAACTTGTTTTAATTTTATCATATGAAACACACATATTTCCAAAAAAATAACTCAAGATGTTGAAGAGTCACAAAAATAAACTGAAATAGACCTATTGTACGCATTCTCATTTTGATGTACTTGCTTTCTGAGCATGTTCTTTTTTAAATGTCCAAAAATTTGTACCACAAAATGTAGCTAATTGTATCAATATCCTATTAAAATTTCCTTTTAGCTTGATAGACATTTTTTTTTATCGTATAAGATTCAAGAAGCAATTTTCCATTTCACTCATTGTGCTTTAATTCTATGGTAGTAGTCCTTTTTAATATTCCTAGTCCTACTTATTACGCATCTAAATATCAAAACAATCACTTTTAGGAATCTCCTATCCATTTAATGTTATTCCCTCAATTTAATTTCTTGCATAATTGAACTTACACTCCATAATTCTATCGTATATCTCCACAATTCCAGATTAGGGTTAATCCCTATTTCCTAATTCCACTCTCATCCATTTAAGACTATATCAACTACAAATAGCAATATACAAATGGATCTGTCCTTGAATTTAAGTAATGAGTTCATCCATGATCAAGATAAAAAGATGAACAATCCATATGATTCTTCCAAATATGAACAAAAAATATCAATCCAAAACACTAACATATTTCTAATGACAAGAGAAGTTGCCATATTTCTAATCCACTAGCATATCATCAATCTGATACCATTAGCGGTTGAAATATAAACAAGGTCTCTAAAGTAAATTAATATAAAAATATCCTTACGAACTCAACTCAAAGGTCGTTGTGGTTTCTTGATCTGCTCGTACAGCGAATTTCTTGCTTTTCGTGGTTTGACTTTCTAGCCGTGGATCTTTTTGGAACCCTGCATCAATAGAAAAAAGATCAGAAAGTCCATTCCACTTAGTTTTAACATTAATCAATAATATATATGTTAATTTTAAAATATATAATAATAAATAGAAATTCGATTAAATATAAACATTAATTATCTCTTTGGTGTACACTAATGTGGAGAAAATGTCTTGGGTGCTTGATAATCATCGTGAGACTTAAGGCATTTTGCCAATGCATCTATTCATGTTCTATAATAAATATTGTTCATCCTTTTCTTAATTAATTTTGTAAAAGGCATACGATAATCCTCCTTGCAACATCCAAGTGAAAGTGTAAACTTGCTCTGTATAAATCCAACATCATTATTAATTTAATATAAATATTGTTTAAATTAAAGATAAAATAAAAATTACTTATTACCAATAGCACATCAAATATTTTTTCTATCTCATCTGAATGCAAATGCGATCACTTGTACTCGATGGTCGAAGCATAAGATTTAAAAATTTTTGTGATCTTTGATGAGATCCTATTACTCTTTTTCAAATTACTGCAAATAAATCAAGTTAAGTACAGAAAAAAAAAGTATTACATGTTCACTAACACCAAATTAAAAAAAATAAGTTACCTGTATAAGTCAAACTCCAAAAGTGGTCGTGGTCCATGAGAAACTTTAGCATAACCTCCTTGTTGTTCTTATTATTTATCAATAAAATTAAACATTTATCAGTAATTATATTTAATATAAAGACTTAAAAATTATAATTTTATAGTATTATTTACATTTATCAGTAATTTTTTCAAGCTAGACATGACGTGCAGTACTACTCTGTGAATAGTATTATGCCTAATCACAAGAGGAGAGGTAGGAGCCTTAATAGCAATGGTCAAAGATGGTGTCAGATCAAGTGAACGAATGAACTCAAGCAGTTGAACATTCGTGTAAGCACTAAGATTGTTCCCTCGATTCTCCGATGAACCACGTCCATTGGATCCACTAAAACATCGACCGTCTCTACCAAATCTGGTCATCTAATACCATAAACAATACATTAAAAATTTTATATAATATTCATGTAATTTACTGGAAAAATATTATACCAAAATGAATATCATATCTGAATTTAAACAAATTACTTGATGATACTTATAAGTACAAAAACGATGACAATGCTCAATAAGAACCTCAATTGAAACTAAGTTGTTAGTTTTCTATATCATTGTAATTTGTTGATATATATCAAAATTCAGAAACAAAAATAAATTTAAATAGCAGATCAATGTTTCACTATCAATATATATTTATAGAATGCAAGTGCAAATGGAGTTTACAAAGCAAATTAAAAAAGATATACACCAAAATCACAATAAAATCTCCTTAGTCTTGTCACTATAGTCATTACTCTCTTATTTTTCATGTTTTTCATTGTCTTCACCGTCATCTTCTACAAACGTTCTTTCTTCATCCTCAACTTGCCACAAAACAAAATTTAGTGGTATTATAGAGGCTTGATCTAGAGCATGGTCTACAATTATTGATTGTGGAGGCTCGTAGTCAGGTTGATACAAGTCTTTAAACTCGTTAATCATAGCATCACCAGCTATAATAATGTAAGCACGTACTTTCATCTTCATTATACTGAAAGATTCATCATTTTTCCTCTTTCTTGAAACTTGAGGTACATAACAGACTTGATCTGCTTGTGAAGCTAACATAAATGGCTCGAATCTCCTTAAGTATTTAGTTGGTATAACATCTACAATATCATACCTGATGTCGTGTGTGACTCCCTCTTTAGGATCATAGCAATCACAAAGGAACAATATCACTTTATTTTCACCAGAGTATTCCAACTTAACGATCTCTTTTAAGATGCCATAATAATCAATATGGACTTCTCCATAACAAGATTTGTTTACCATAATCTCTGAATTTTGAATAGTCAATCCTCCACTATATTCTTGTGTGTGAAATCAATACCCAATTGCAAAGTAAGTTCCATACGACTTTACTTAAAAAATAGGACCATAAGCTAAGTCCTTTAAGAACTTTTGCTTAGAACGAGAATCAAATTGGTTTACATTAATTCTAAACCACTCAGGAAATGTGTTCCTGAATAACTCAATGATATCATCATCTTTTAGATTAGGATGGTCAACCATTAATAATTCTATGAATTGCCTACACTTAAAAATTTGAATTTAATAAGATAATATATTATTTAAATTTATTGAATAAACATATCGAAAAAGATAGTGAAAAATACTCGACCTGTGACATCTGGGCTTGATTATCCATTTTTATTATAAACCATGTAATTATTTGCAATATTGTGTATAATGGTTTATTAATGGATAATCTGTTGTTTCGTGGTTGTGTGAGGTTGTGGTTGGCTTTCTGTGCATCTGCTTGTGATTTGGGATTCATGTGGGGTCTGGCTGGAGAGTGCACAGTTGTCTCGATTTACGTGCTTGTCTTTTCTTCATTTCTTTTCCTTGTTTTTCTCCATCCTTTCCTTCCTCTCGCAAGCCACATACTTTTTCCCCCTTCCTCGACCCGTGCCACCAGCGACACTGGTCCGTGCCTCGCCGTCTCCTCCGATGCGATGGGCGGCCAGCGCGATGTGGGTGGAGAGGAGGATAAATGGAGGTCGCGGCATGCAGAGAGAGGGAGGGGTGACAGAGAGAGGAGGAGAGGGAGAGGATCGGCGCGTAACTGAGGAGGTGGTGAGCCACTCGTGTGTTCCACCGGCAGAGGAGGCTTCGCCAGGGCTCGAGGAGGTTCGCTGGAGAGTAGGGAGGGTCGCTGGGGGCTGTGCCAGGTACGCGACCCCTTTCCTCTCCTCCGTTTGGTGTTTTGTTAACAGTAGGATTAATTGCATGAAAATCAAGATAATGCATGGAAAAATTGTAGAAAAATAGTAGGAATGATGGAAAATGAGTTCAATGATGTGTATGTGTAAAGATCATGCTAGATTGTGTGAATTTTGGGAGTTTTGAGGAGTTATGCCTTAAATGTTTTAAGGTTTCATTTTGAGCATGTTTCCTTTACGAATTTATATCTTCTTGTGTGGTTGATGGAATCAAGAATGGTTTGGGAGGTTTTGTAGTAGACTTGAGGGTCTACACCCCATGATTTTATGGAAATTTATGGTGCTTGTTTGGGGGGTCCGATCGGGACTCCCACTTTGGGCGATTTCCGTCGTTGCGGAACAGGTGTGCCTTGTCTGCGAGGAATTCGGTGTAGACACCTTGATTTTGAAGTCACTTGGCAGCAGGCTCCTCTGGTTGATGCTCTGGTTGCAACCACCCAAACCCTAGCCCACATAAGCCCAATTAGGCCCACACTAGCCCACCTGACTCAATTAAACCCGAAATCCAGTAAATCAACCTAAGCCCACTTAATCCAGCAAATAAAATCCATAAACCACAAAATCCAATTAAAATCCACCCAAAATCCCATAAAACCCTAATTAAATAAAATTTGATCAAATCCAAATAAAATCCATAAACCACAAAATCCA